>AIET01000556.1:0-69822 GCA_000292665.1 Helotiales sp. EF0021 | reverse complement strand
AATACTATAAGTAAAAGATATATTTATATATAAGTTATTACTTTTATTAAAAAAATACTTAAAATATAATAGTCTACTTCTTTTATAGTAATAGAAAAAGAGAGTATTAGTTAATCTTAGTAATAATTAAGAAATAAGTATATTATATATAAGAGTTTAATAGTTACTAAATATATAGTAAAAAATACTATTTAAAGTTAAATATAAAGCTTTTATTTAATAGTAGATATATTAGTCTATATAGTTCTTTATTTTTACAAATTATTTAAAATTATACTAGCTCGATAAAAACCAATAAGGCTTAATAAGGATTAATAATCCTAGGTAATCCCTAGTCACGTGATCCTTAATCCCGTGAATTGCCTAGCTCGCTTACTACTTAAGCAAGTCTCTAGAATGCCCTATATATATATAAGTACTTATAAGATCTTCTTAGGGCTCAAGTAATAGCACAGCCATTACTTGCTCCTTAGTCACGTGCTACGTTCGTAACAGGGAGCTTAAAGCGCCTTGAATAGTAGATGTCGACAAAATATCAATCCGATGCCACGTGCTAGGTAATTTTCGGACACAACGGACATATCAGGCTCATTGTCCGTCCTTGCATTGCATTGACCTTCGTTTCTGCACCAAATGAACCACAGCAACTGTGATTGCTTCATGCTATCAGAATGAGAAAAAAGGAGGGGCGCGAGCGTCCTCGGCATACTACATGGTGGCCTTGGGACCACTCAACTATCTTGTATCGTATACCCCGCGGCCACGGGACATTATAAGATATCGCGTCCTGAATGTCTGGATCCCATTATCTCCCTCTCCGCTTGTTACTATCATTATTAGGTATTTCAAACTTTGCACCCAGTATGTCAGACTCGATCAGCAAGGCTCTTGAGGAAGCCGAGAAACTTGTATCGGCGCTGAAAGAAGTGAAGTCCAACCCGAGCTCGGCAGAACACCTCGAGCTTCTCAAGCATACCGATAAGATTCGTCTAGCACTCGAACAACCTTACGATATCGTGACACGATGGGTTGAGACCTTGGCTGTTACCTCTGCACTATTCAACCTTATCGAAATTGGTGCCTTTGACAAACTCCATGCAGAAAAATCAATCAAGGCACAAGACCTGGCCACCCAGGTCAACGTCGATGTCTCTGTTATTACGAGGGCGATGCGTCTGATCCTTGCAAATGGTATTGTAGTCGAAACAGCCCCAGATGAGTACGTGCACAATACGCTATCCATGACTCTACAACCACAAGCACTCGGGGGATTCTTCATGGTCATGATGGATTTTGAAAAGACATGGGTAAAGCTGCCAAAGTACCTCAAGTCACATGCCCCGAGCGATTTATATGATCTCAAGAAATCACCTTTCGCCTACGCAGAAGGAAAAGAGGGAATGACTTACTACGAAGTCTTAAACGAAGATGAGGAGAGGCGAAATATTTGGAACAATGTCATGCAGATGTCTGATAAGGATATGCCGATTCTCGGGATGTTCCCATTCGCTTCTTTAAAGGAACAAGTTGAGAAAGAGCTGGAAAGACCATTTATCGTGGATATCGGAAGTGGAAAAGGACAAGCTATGATGGCGATTGAGACTCAATGTCCGAAGTTCTTTGGAGCGGAGGTTATATTGCAAGATCTGCCAATTGTGATTAACTCTTTGAAAGTAGAGGAGCTTCCTGGGCTCACACCTACTATTCATGATATATTTACTCCTCAGCCTGTCAAGAGTAAGTTCCTGGGAAATTTTCGGAGTTGCAAGCTGATCTGAATTTAGATGCCCATGTCTATTTCATGCGCCGCTTGCTTCACGACTTCTACGTTCCTGAATGCCTCGACATCCTGAAGAACATCGTTGCTGCAATGGGCGCAGATTCGCGATTGATTATCTGCGACATGTTAGTCCCAGAACGAGTTGAGGTCGGAGGGCCGATGGAACTGTATTGGTTAGATTTTGCGTTGATGGCCATGAGTGGAAAAGAGAAGACATTGAAGGAGTTCAAAGACATGTTTGATGAAGTAGGTCTCGAGCTTGTGGAAATCTATCCTTCCAATTTTGGAAAAACAGCAATGCTGGAGACGAGGTTGAAAAGGGGTTGAGGATCACTATTGGTGGTGGCAATGACCCAACTGAGAAGGGACAGTATCGGCGTGAAATCTGTTGTCCTTTGATATCACATGATATCATTCTCAATCTTGAACCTCGCTGCAGACATGATGTATTATCGACCTTCTTGCTAATAGAATTTTATTGTAAGAATGTGAATTTGTTAGCACAAGTGCTGAAAGATTGCCGATCCACAAATGGTCAGCTTTTAGCTAGGTCACGAACATGACCATGCTGATCTCAACTCTGTGTATTATCACCCTACTGCAGGATCAAAATTGCTTGCGGTCATATTGTATACAGGATTGCATATATGGAAGTTTGAACCTCTCCAGGATTATAGGACCTTGGACGACGATGATTAGACTAATGTGCAGGATGCTGTGCGAGAAAGAAGATACAGAATAGACTAGCTCAAAGACTTCATAGTAAGTATTGAGTTGCATGCCGCAAGGTCTTGAGGTCTGATCTCCTTGAAGGACAGAAGTATAGAAGAAAGAAAGAGGAGCAAAAAGCCACCCCCACCTACGTCTCGTGATGAATCTTGGTCACCGCTCATCGACACCTCTTCGATTGAGACGTCTGGAACAAGCGTGAGGGACAATGAGAGCCCTCAATCCAGCTCATCGGTACTGCTACCGATTGAAGAACTCCACCAAGTACTACTTGACGAGGTCACCGATTCATCACCTGGACTCTTCTTCGACCATGGAGCGGGAATCTAGTGCAGGAAACCCAGAAACAAATACAAGTCTAAACCTTCACAAGCCAGTCTACCCGTTCTATGTTATTGTTTAAGATCAGCCCTAATGAAAGACACAGCCATCTCTATGAAACACAGAAACCTCCCTCACCCTTCTCAGATACACAATTCCTGGTGCTGCAAACAACCCACACCCTAACAGCAATGCTTTTCAACTCCTCACTCCTCAACATAGCATGCTCATCAAACCGAGGCCGTGCCATCTTTTCACCGACGTCAACGACTCCACAATCTCTATCTCCAATCCCACTTCAGCTCTCGGTACCTCACTGGCCATACGTCGACATTCTCCCACTCGCAGCACTTCGTAATAAAATCCTTCAAGCGCATGATATTATTGATCCAAAAGACATCTGGCAAGATCTTGTTGATGGCGGAGGTCAGGGAGTAAGTGGAAAGGGGATCACAGTCTGGGGAAGCCAGAGTTGGGATGAGAGGGGATGGGAGATTGGTGAAGGATTTGCGTTGAAGTGGTGGTTCCTGATGGATGATGAGGTGTTGGCGACGACTAATTTCTGGCGAGCGGCGAGGGGAGAACCAGGGTTGGATGAACCTCGAATTTCGGGATATCGAGCATCATATGATGCAAGTCATCATCCATCGTAGAGATGGTTCATCAGTAGAGGTACACAAACTCATCATTCTGGCGATCCGTCAAATCAAATGCGTGCTGGCCAACTCCTTCAGTATCAATCTCAGCATAATGCTCCTCCATGGACACATCATGAATGACTGCTGCTTTCCCGTTCGCGACTCTCTTTCTAGAGTGCATCTTATTCAATACCATTAAATTCACAAGCTGGATAAAAACCACAGCGGCAAGAGCAACAAAGATACCCAACACAGCTCGAAGTCCTGGATGGTATGTTGGTGCATCAGAAGCACTAAAGAGGAGGGGTCCGATGATGTTTCCTGTCGATGAGCCAGCATTGTACAGGGACATGATGACGGATTTCTTCGTTGTGCCTGCTGTATTTCCGACGATCCAAGCAACGATGATTGGAATGCTTCCGAACAAGAAAGCTAAAAGATAGTACCCTCCGAGCAAAGCTCCAGTATTAGATCTCGGAATTGCATAAAGCATTGCCAGTCCAGCGATTACTGGGACAACCAGAGCTAGCAGGAGAGGTGACTTCAATCGAAGTTTTTGAGCAGCGTATGAAGCAAGCATGATGATGATGAACTGTACAGCTCCGAATGGCATGTTGAGTAGCGACGTGATGTACTTGTCGAATCCAAGTCCGTTCAAAATGAGGGGTCCAAAGGTATTCGTGACTGCAGCTCCGGCATTGACAAGAAGAGACATACCGACCCAGAGATAGCTTTTCGGCTCGAGAACGATCTCCCAGACCTGACTCAGATCGAAATCTCGTGAGCCGATGCCTGTCTGATTGGCACGTAAGCGTTCGACTGCTTGCAGTTTTTCATGTTCAGTAAAGAACCGAGCAGAGGCGATATCATTGTCGAGCTTCCAATAGATGAAGGGTACCGTGACGACGGTGACCAGACCGACGAAGAGGAAAATGCTAAACAGTGTCAGCGGATGTTGTCGGGATGCCGGATGCACATACATTTGCCAAGAATGAAGAGTCTCGGATGGGATATGGCCAAGACCATAGGAGAGTACAGCGGCGACAATGGTGGCAATACCATTCGTTCCATACCAAGCAGCTACTCGAATAGGTTGCTCAGACCTCCGATACCACTGATTCGTGATCACACTAAACAGTGGGAGACATCCTCCTTCGAAAAATCCCAAGAAGAATCGCGTGGCGAGAAGCCCCGAGTAGCTGCGACAGGCGGCCATCACAGTTTGAGCAATACCCCAACCCAGCACCAACACTGGCATCAAGATCCTATGGGGTACTTTGACGATGAGAAATGACGAGAATGGCTGGCATACCAGTTGACCGATAGGCGCGATGGATCCAATAAGGGAGTACTGATTCCCTTTGAGGCCGGTGTCCTCTTGAAGTCCAAATATCGAGCCATATCCGAGCACTGATTTGTCCAGAATCTGAAGACATCAGTGTTCATTCAGAACATGATTGAAATGACATACCTGTAGGAAGTAGACCCAGACGAGAATCACCAAGATCACTCTATCTGTCTTTTGTCGAATTCTTTTGTTCTGTGAGATGTGAGCCAACGAAACGTGGCATCGTGACTCGGACATACATCCTCCTCCGTGAGCTCGATACGATCCGAAGAGGCTACAGTACCGCTTTGAGTCTTCGAGGCCTCGACATCCTCTGTGAATGCCATTTGGACTTTGATGGAGGAAGAATCTGCTTGTTGGGATGAAATCATGGTGTTGTCAGGATTGGCGAAGCTTGGCCGGGATGAGCTGGCCGGGATAAGGGGAGCACTGTGGTGGAACGATATTAATATTTTGTGAGACGACGAGGCTGATATAGATATCCAAGATCATGTACCTATCTTCATCATCACACAAATCGGTCTTCCCCCATATTCTCTCTCCGCATGGAGCTGCCATGCCCCGGGCGGTTAGAGTTTGGACGAGAAAGGATATAGTTTGAGCAGATCCCAAACTAGTTGGGGGGAGAACTTGAGACCTCAAGGGTACGTGGACTGGACGTGAACCTGAGCTGATAGCGACTCGGGCTTGCAGGTACCTCCGTACAGAGATAGTCGTGGGAATTTGCCGTGATGCGACGTGGGATGCGATGGGGCGGTAAATGCTGAAGATTGCGACCGCCACGGCAATGGTCCATCAACATCACGACGGCTATTGACAGCATCCTTTTGCGTTTGACGCAAGACCACTCCAAGGCCGCCAAGAATGGATTCTTCACCGCAGGATCTTCCCGAGAGAGTTATTTCCGATGGTTTCAGTCATGACAGGCAATACTCGTCATCGTCTTCGAGGCCTCAGAAAGAGGGGAAGCCGATGAAGCGGATATCTCGAGCATGCCTCAGATGCCGTCAACGAAAGGCCAAGTGCAATCTGTGAGTATCATTGAACTCGGAAGCTAGATCTTGAAATACTGACTGAAGTAGAGGCGTCCTTGGCCAACCTGGAGCTCCTCCATGTCAAGCATGCGCACGTGACAACGCTCAATGCGTTCTGGTGAGCTCGAGACGTGGTGGGAAGCGAGTCAGAGGACAAAGTGGTAGTGTAGGTGCTGTCCTTTCATTGCTGAGGCTCTGCTAATTTCTCCATAGGTCTCAAACGACTCTCAAAAACTGGTACCAGTCGCAGAACAGCCCTCAGAGCCATATGCCGCCGGCATTCGGGAGTTTCAGAGAACCGAGAGGTCATTCACTCCAGAAGAGATCATTACTGCGGCCAATATCGATGAGACTATAGTCTCGACGGATCTCCATGCTACTTCCGAAGCCTTGAACATGTTGAGTCAGGCTGCTCATCTTGAGACCTACGCCGCCCCTCACTCACATACTTCCGATAGACCTTCAGTAGCTTCGCCAGGGAACCATGCTCGTTCGAGAATAGATAGCATTCCACGTTTCGACCAAATGCAATACCCCCTAGTGTCAAGAGGACTTCTGACCACGGATCAAATTGCCCAGCTGGTGGCTCGGTATGTTGAACCATCCAATTGCAACGTCCCATTAACGAGAATAGATTCAAAGAGTTCTATCATCCCTATCTCCCCATAGCTCCCAGAAGATCCTTTGACCCCGCCTCACTACAATGGCTAGCAAAGCATGAACCTCATCTCCTAACGGCTATCATTACAGTAGCCGCTCGGGATCTTCCCCAAGGAGACACTATTCTCCACGCTTGTTCAGCTCACATGTCTCAGCTTGTCTCCGAGATTATTGCCGGGAAGAAGTGTAATGTCGAGGCTGTCGAAGCGCTTCTTCTGTTGGCTGAATGGGAACCACAAGATTCGTTCTCGGAAGGTAAGGAAGTTGGTTGCGGGGAAGAGGATCGGGCTGCGTGGATGCATGTGGGGCTCGCCTTGAGGGTTGGATATTTTCTTGGTCTTGATCGAACTGCCCTAAAGCATGATGACGAAGAGAAAGCAGCGCATTTCAACAGGAGGAGAGTGACATGGGCAGGTGAGCAGTCTTCCAGCATTTCGTTCTTTTACTGATTAATCAGTCTGCTACATATCAGATCGACAGCTTTCCGCCAGAATAGGAAGAGCTTTCTGGTCTCGAGGTCCAGTTGCTCTTGCTGGGATTGGTCGACATGGTCGTCAGACATTTGATGACTTCCGACCTCTGCAAGCCGAGACACCAGACGAAACAGATTACGCCAGTGTTCTCCAGGCCAATCTGGACTTGACTCAACTCTTCAGCAATGTCCATGATGTCTTGTACTCGGGAATGGGAAGCAGCATGAAGATGATGCTTGCTGGAAACTATGTGAAGTATGTGGATGACTTCAGGCGAGCGATCGAGGGGTGGAAGAGTGTTTGGGGGACATTGACTTGTAGGGAACTTAGTCAAGATCTGAAGCTCTGCTGATATTCCCAGGTCCACCAAACATCAAAGCGACACTTCAAATGTCCTATGAATATCTTAGACTCTATACCAACGCCTACGCTTTTCAAGCAACAGTGACCAGAGCAGTAGCAGCAAAGTCGCAAGGTCACGTCGCTACAAACGAATCTCCTCATAATGGAGTACCATCTCTTCCGGATGCAAGATTCATCTACGAGTCTGTTGATGCAGCCAAGTCTCTGTTGAGTATCATCACCAGCTATATCGATGCTGAAAATTGCTTGAGGTATCTGCCATTGCGTTTCTCCCTATACTGCGTAAATTCAGCAGTTTTCTTATACAAAGTGAGTCTTCTAGCCCCTCGTTTCCCTCAATACTAATGATCAAAGGCATGGTCATTCGACGTCCTATCCAGTCAAGAGAAGATCGGTATCCGTCACATGATCAAGGATGTGATTCGTCGTCTCCAAAAAGCATCTGTTCGACCCAATGACTTCACATCTCGCTACTCCGAACTCCTTGATCGTTTATGGCAGAGGAAAGATTCGGAGACCCAAACCAGAGTATCGCAAGCCCCGACTGCAACTTCCCTTCCTGGCGGAGCAGTGATTGGAGGTAACGCGAATGGATTTCCGATTCCACAAACGAGCAATGTTGGATCAAACGGGGTAGGCCAACAAGATGAATTCTCGTGGTTGGACCTCCAGGCTGTGGGTGAGTTGGTTAGTGGTGAAAGTGCTTTTGGTGGACCTGGGGTCGAGGGTTATAACCAGCAGTTCATGCCGATGGGAGGTGGGGAGTGGAGTGATTTTGGGTTTATAGGAGGGGAGGATGTCAACCGATTCTTCTGAAGCATGGAAGTTTATTTACTGGAGTTCAAAAATGGAAAAAAAAAACCATCTCGAATAGCAGCGAAGGTGTGTCATTAACATGAGCTACCAGCAGAGCATAAAGAACAAGTCAGTGTCTCTGCTGACCAAGGACGTTATTGGTGTTAGACCTCAAACTATTCAGCCGACGGGTGGTCATGTACACTTGCAACAACAAAAACAATTGGTTCTTGAATATATCAAGTCCCAAGTCCAACGCTCGCCAAGACAACTTCAACCGTCAGAAAAAAAACTCCTTGCACTCAGATCCATCTGCACCCAGCCCTATCAAGTCCAGCAAAACCACATATTAAGGAGAAGCGGTCTCCCTCCCCTCCCTCCCCCCTCCAAGAACTGTAACATCTTAGCCCTCACCAGCCCTTTGCTGCTCAAACTTTTTCCTCGTCCGCCTTCCGTTGGCACCACTCCGCATGTTCGGCCTGCAGCTGAAGGTACTTTGCCGTCTCTTTTCTAGAGCTTTGGCCTCTTCTACACGGACGTGGCATGGGGGACATCTTCTGAGAAGGCTCTCAGTTTCTCCATCATTCGCTATCGTCAGATCTTCGCAGTGGGTTGGAGGCTTTTTGGCAGGTTCGAGGACTAGTGTGTACTCGTCGCAAAATTCCCAGAATTCCTTTCGGTGGCCACAGACTACGAACTCGATACACATGTTGGATGTTGTTAGAAGGTATGTGCTGTTGACTTTGAAGTGTGTTTGGCGTGTATGAAGAAGAAAGTCTCAACTATTTTGGGAAATTCCATTCTCTTTTATGCTTGATATCACAAGGCCGTGACTCAGTTGTTCGCATATTATTCATCTGGTTCGAGGTATATCAACATGCATATTTCATCCTGTGATTCTGAATGCAATGGAAGGGGTTGACCAGATTCATTCCTAAGCTTTTGACTCAAAGGTAGAGAAGGGGCGTTGGCACTTGGTCTGTTTACTGCTCATGCAAGTCTCACAATCAATCAGATTTCCTTCACCCAATACCACATTATAACACAAGGTTAAGAGCAACAAAGTTCCATTCCATTCCAGAATGTCTAACGCTTAAACATCCCCAGGATCTTCAAAGAGCTCAACGATAACATACAACTCAAAGAAACCCCACCACGCTCATAACCACATCTCAAGCAGTTCTCTTGTTCTCTCTGCCCTCGCCATATCCCACTGCTCTTGAGTAAGACCACCCTGCTCAATTTTCTTGCCCCTCACCTGTGCACCCTCTCTTTCGTGCTCCTCATCTGCCTTCTTCTCGTCCTCCTGACAGTCATGCTGCACCTGATCTGATGCTGCCTCCCCTTCTTCCGGCGTTCAGCCTCATCCTCCTCCTTCTGACATGAGTCACAAAGTCTAAACCGTCGTGGCGTTGTTGTATTTGTGCACACAGGACGTTCAGCCGTGATTTCTCTTGGTTCCGAAAGCGTAATACTCGAAAGAGGACCGCAAAGACTCCAAGGGTCGCAGAAGCGGCATACTTTGCATGGTAATTGATTTGGAATGCACATTTTGAGGCTGTTTGAAAGATATGTGTGTGTTGGTTGGCTGTGTTGCAAATCAAGCTTTAAGATGTAAGGAGGAAGGAAGATATTGTATTTCTTAAAATTTCAATTTCTTTTAAGCTTTAGGTTTCTATTGTATAATTCACTCTACGGATCCAAGACTTTCTCTGTGAATCCCCTTACTAAACACCCGTGAATATAGGAACCAAATCCAGGGATTCAAAGTCGAGCACAGCAGGATTTGGCACTTTCTCATTCATACGCGTTGAGACCAACGAATATTATCTAACTCAACGATATTCTACTTCTGCATCTCAGATAGGTCTAACCTCCTCTCCGTGCCCCTGTATCCTTTTGCACGAGACACAGAATCGGGTTGGTGTTGTTGCCCTCCCGCACCTTCGTAGAGTGTTGTTCGATACAGAGGATTGATAGTTCTTGTAGTATTCGCAGGGTATCCAACGTTCTAACTTCCACATGATATGCAGGGCTCTCTGTTTGGAAGGCACATGTTGAAGGCTATTGTCAACAGTAAGTGCTGGTTATCCAGTTTGAGGTGTAAGGATCACGAAAGATATTGTACGTTTCGAAGACCTCGATTTCTTTTATGATCGAGGTTTGATTAGCATAATTTACTCACAGATTCGAAAGTCCCGTGTAAATGCCCTTGATGACTGTAAATATAAAAAAAGACTCCAGTGATTCATCATAGGCACCTTGCTATTCACCAATTCCGACAAAACACGAAACTTACAATTGTTTCTACTGCTGATATTGCCAGCGGAATACACGTTAAGACCATCGAACATTATCGGATACAACGATACTCTACCCCTACACGTCAGATGTGTCTACCCTCCTCGCCGAGCTCGCCAATGCTCATACACCTCTTGAGAAACACCTTCCTCCGCATTCTTTTTCTGCCTAGCTTCTTCCTCCCGCTTTTCGTGCTCCTCATCAGTCTCCTTCCCATCCTCTTTACAGTGACGCTCAGCCTCCTTGGCTTCCTTCTCGCAAGAGGCACAGAGGGGTGTCGGCTTTGGGAGTGTTATTCTTCTACACAATGATCGACCAAGCCTGAGTTTAAGAGGATCATGTATCTCGTAGTAATAGCAGGAGATCCATGGTTGTAGTTTGCGGCATGATTCGCAGGGTTTTGTATTTGGGGTACACATTTTGGGGACTGGTGTTGAGGGTAGGTGTTAGTTGTTGCGCGAAACGGGATTAAAAATAGGAGAAGGAAGGGAGGAGGTTTTTTAAAAACTTGGTTTGCTTTTATGCTCTAGAGATCGAGCTGGTGATTCAATGACGGCATGTATCTATCTTCTCTTTGTACTGTTATGAATAAAGAGCTGCATTTAGTGATTCATTTAAGTAGAGCATTATTAACACTCGTTTGTTTAAACAATAATAGCTCAACGTTCTAAGACGACACCACAAAGAAACTTCACTACAATCTAACCGGTCCTTAGTTTCTGTAAGTTTGTACTAATATATCCTCCTCAGCAGCATTATTCTCTCCAACTTGCTTGCGCCTCGGCTCTTCTTCACTCTTCCCGTTCGACTCCTTGGTGTCTCGCTTAGAATCAGGATGGAAGTATTCGAACATATCCTCCTCTCTGTTCCCTTGACGTCTAGCCTCCTGTTTCTCTTTATCGCATGATTCGCAGATCTTGATAAACCGTCCGTTCCCTCCGTTGCGGCACTGATCTGGTCGTAACCCTGGATCCTCCTTCTTCATCTTCTCGAAGTGTTTACAATAGATGTACCGTTGTAGGAGCTGGCATGCTTTGCATTTTGATGGATTTTTGAGACACATATTGACGACTGTAGTGGGAGATATATATTGGCTACGTTGTGAATAAAGTTTGAGATATCAAGAGGAAAGAAGAGACTGTGTATCTTGAATACCTTGATTTCTTTTATGCTCAAGGATTCAGTAACTTGACTCAGCTGGAAAATTTCAATGACGGATCCATGAATAGATTCATTCACACATTAATTTTACTTCTTGTGTTCAAGTTGTCGACTATAGCAAGTGAAGATAAAAGCCGTATCTAATGATTCGCACAGTATCATTGACACTTTCTCCATTCACAATTGATTCTTACAATCCCACCTCCACCATTGCCTACAACAAAAACCAAAAAAGCACAACACCCCAAGACACCACCTCAAGAAACCCGCCACATAAATGCCTACACATCAACCCGATCTTCCATTTTCCCTGTATCGCCGCTCAACTTTTGACGGTCCTCTTCATAACACCTCTTGTTCGTCTCATCCTTCTCCTTCTGAAATTGTTAGAACCCTTCTTTTCTCCTAAAGTCTTCTTTTTCTTTTTCTTTTTCTCTTTCGCGCTGCCTATAATACTGTCGAGAACCTGGCTTCGGGTTTCGCACGCTGGAGGGCTTGCTACTGGGTGCCGTGTATGACGTTTTGTTCCTGCTGCTAATCATACGGCTGGAAATCCTATCGAAAGCCCTGCTATTCGGCGTCCTCGACATCTCACAAGTAGATTCAAGATTCCTCTCCTCCCACTGAGAATCCTCATAAGAAGGAGGAGGCTGCAAACCATTATCATCTATATCATTGTATCTTCTTTTTTCCTCGTCCTTTCTAATTTTACAAGAGTGACAAATTCCATCAACCACTATTTGGCGCTGTTCCGATGTCATGGCTGATGGCTGATGGCTGTAATTACAACTCGCATCGGGATAGATGATGCCCGCCAGATTCGTAGACTTATTTAAAGTAGTTGCATTTAATCGGGGGTATTAGTTAGTTGCAGCATTTGCAGGGTGGTAGATTTTTGAAGCAATGGTAGATGTCGGTATCGCCAAAAGGTTTTGAGATGTACAAGGAACCAAGATACTATCTATACAGAAAACTTCGATGTCTTGCATGCTCGAGACCTCCAGGCTATGATTCAAACTGACCCAAAGTTCTTATTGCCCAATAATATGAATACGTAAGTATCCTCCATTGACTCTACGATCACCAAAAGCGACAACCTCAAATCACTCAACAACTCTCGATTCACACAGGTAAAGAACAAGGCTAGGCACTTGCCCCATCTACCATCTACCTCGAGATACACCACACACCTCTCCAAAACATCCCTCACCATATTACATCACACCAAATTCAAGATTACTGAAGAATAATAATTGATTCTCTACCCTACGATATCCCTATACAGATACGGGTTCTGTTCTTTTCTTCTCCTTGGTTTTGATTTATTTATCCACTCCATGGATTCCATCCATTCCATGCAAACCCAACGAATGCATTCTTCCCTTAATAAAAAGAAACCACGCCTTGAAAATGCGAAAGGGTAGTCCATGGTCCAGCCGAGAACTCCATAACTCCAAATATCCATGCAAGAAACTCCCATCACCAGCACTTGGTGAGGTCAGGTATCCATTTCATTCTCATGAGGTCGTGATGCCGATGCTGATGCAATGCCGAAGACGATGTGGTGCATAGTATTGATGATGTTCCAGGGGCGAAATGCTGATGTCGTGTCGAAAAGGATATAGACCCGTGCCAGCAGATCCATCCATCACTCAAATGTTGACCCTGTCCAATGTGTTCCTGTTATCCTGCATGTTCCTCTCCAAACCATTGGCAATGCGGTTGTTTCGAGCCCGATGACCGGCAGCAATGTAGCCCTCGTTATGAATGTCCTCCAGCTCAAAAGGTGTGATGGGTCCTGGGCTACCAGCAGGAAGTAATCTTGGACTGACGGGCTCCTTCCTGCCAGCATTCATAGTACCAGCGATCGAGTGCGAAGCAGCAGACCTAGCTTGGGCGATCATGTCTTTCTGATATTGTTGAATCTTCCTCTTGATGTCTGAAGTCTTCCTCTCATGACCTGGTCGTTCCTTGGTACCTCTCTTGTTTGATGTGGGGATAGATAGGTTTGTTGGTGGCATCATACGAGGGGTTGACGTAGCAGCTGGCGTTGAGACCTTGGAGTTGTTGGGAGACTGGTAGTTTGCAGGATGGTATTTGCCCATGGGCTTGAGAAGAGGTTCGGGGATAGACGGCGACAATGGACCAAAGGTAGGAGAGTGCATGTTGGCGGGTCCTCGTGGTGTGGTTTCAGCAGGACTGGACGAGAAGGACGAAGCTGCAGACATGATGGGAGATTCGGTGACTTTCTTGGGGCCGCCAAACGGGTGGGGTCGGTATAGAGTAGGATTATCTTCGCCAAAGAAGTAGCCACTGAGATCATGTCAGTTGCGCGAGTCGTCAGCAGGAGTGGGATACATACCCAGGGAGATCTCCTCTCGCTGAGAGTGGTGTATAGACCTTTTCGGTCTGAGGGAGTTGGATGTTGATGGGTTGACTTCTCTTGCGACCAGGAGTATGAGCGTCCTCACGAAATTGCTTGTGCAGCGAGGAGGAAGAGCCTTTGTTTTCTATTGCGCCGGTTGATCAGCATCGGCACATTTTCCTCATCCGTCTTCGCGGGCCCCAGTTGCTGGAACCCAACTGGCGTATGTGGCGGCGGGGTAGTGCAGCGCCATTCCCGCCAGTTGATGCACTCCACACTCGCTGAACCACTTGGGTTTGGGGGGACCACACCACTGAAGGCGCTGTACTGTACTGTACTGTACTGTACTACTGTGCGTACTGCCACGCTGGAGAACTTACTGGGAGTTGTATGGCCTGCCGCGTGGGATGCCGTGGGCGTGTCTCCGTCCTTATCAACCACCTTCATCCCTCGCAGCGTCGCCAGCAGAGAGTCCTCACTGGCGGTGCTCGACGACGATGCGGTCCTCGTAAAGCTGGGGCGAGGGCTCCGGTTCCGGTTCGGTGCCTGTGCTGCGGATGCCAAGTAAGACGCCGGCTTGAATGATCGACCGGCCATCGTGCACTTGTCCTGGAGGAGGATGGCGTTGAGTACCAGGCGATGGATGGTGCAACTGTGTTTGGGTTTGCGACTCGTGACGGATCGTAGCGGAATAAGTGCTCCTCCAAGTGCAAGACGATCGTTCCAATCCAATACGCCGTGGAGCGAGTCTGACTGGCTGTTGGTGATCGGGAAGTGGTGCCGAGATGGTGGGCAAGTGAAGCGTCGAGGGATGGGCTCGAGTTGCTGTCGATCAAGACGATTTATCTCGTGCCAGCGGTGTAGAGTAGAGTAGAGGTTGAGTCGCAAGCAGGGAGGAAGATGCAGGTCGACTCGTGATGTTGAAGATCTGAGGTTGAAGTTGGTTGTGGATGAGAAAGCAAGACGACAATACGGAGTTGCTTCCTGAAAGAAGCGGATGCTACGGCCTCAGACACACATTAATGTCACGTCTTTGTTGCCTTATTCTGATTGCGATCCGAAGCTCGGAACGGTCGTCATTAGATGTTTGCGCCTGCCGTCTGTTTGCGAATACTAGAGGCTAGGTATGTATCTTCTTTCTTCTCAATCACCACTTTAGGCGGACCGCGTCATATGTATATTATATTTCTTCAGTTCAAACTCTGGTTTCAACCACATCAACCACAGCCACGTTTTCCTGGCTGCTCCACGAGAGGGAAAATCCTACAAGCATATCGATATGATAAGCCAAGAGGGTTGAAGATCGCCACCGCTCCACTATATCCTGTCAGGCTTCGTATGCAAGTTCTTGACCTGCGAGAGAACGTCTGAGTCTGTACACACTCGCATGCTTCTATTCCGAATTTCCCAATCAGCAGCTTCCCTTTCTTCCGACTTGGAATGCGCAGCTCAACGATTTCTCAGCTATTTTAGGGGACGCGAGGGAGAATTGACATGACAAACTACATCGCCGGGAGGCTGTGACGAAGAGAAGTGATCTACAGATCTACACTTTTTGACGAGGTCCTGGCTTTGTAGAGTGGATACTCGTTTCAAGTTTCTGTCAGAGCTGCATAACAAGATTCTTGGAAGGTTATGTTTCGGTTGATCAAGCTTGGATGGAGGGGTGGAGGGGGAGAAATTTTGAGTCAGCCCTCCCGGTGGTTGTTGGACCCTTGATTGACAGGACCCTTGGAGAGGACCCTGAATTGATATCTGAGCAGTGAGATCTGACTACCTCTATCACCAATCGCTGGAGGGAAGCGCTACGGACCGTTGGATCGTTGGCAGAATGTGGATGAAGTGGATGGGAGATCTCTCCGTTCGCATGAAGCCAGCTGGTTGGGCAGCGACAACCTTTAAACTCTTCTCAAGTAATATACCTTGATGTCCATGCACACGCTTCACCTCAACAAGCTCAGGAAGGCATCGGATTGCAAAATGGTATCTTTGTGAATCGCTGAATCATTGCTAAGAAAAGCCATGCGGGTATGCCCAAGCGTCAATCCAGTCCAACTCCAGCTTCGGCATCAGGGTATATTTCGTGTACGGTGTTTGCCCACCTTCACCTCCATTAACGGCCCTATCCATCTCCACATCTCCACAATCCTCCCCGAGTGTCACCTTCATTCCTCCCATCATCTACCTCCCCGCATCTACCTCCGTTCGTCCTTCATGCTGCGATCTCCCACCTAGACAGTCGCACGTCCAGTCCATCGGCTCCTGTTATTCCTATGCTTGAACCAGTATGCCGCCATTCCAACCGCACTGAACAGCCACAGGAGAGCGTTCACCAGATCCACCCAGACAGCATTCTTCATTCTCTGTATCCCAGAATTTCCCTCCGCGTGCTCCTTGATGAACAAGTTGCCAAAGACACCAAAGAGGGCGATCCACAGGATGAACAGGATCAGATCTGCGACAAAGGCGAACGGGATGCGCGAGATGAATGGGATCATGTAGAGGACGGCGAAGAGTGCGGAGAAGGAACCGACGACTTCTGCGTAGACCTGGATTTGTTAGCTGGTCCGACGACTCTTGCGACAGGAGAACATACCCATTTTCCATCGCTGTAAATGCCCAGCTTGTCTGCCTTGTGTAAATCCACTCCATACAATCCACAGACCGTGATGGCGAGGACGAGTTGGAAGAAGCGATAGACGGTGTGGAGAATGTAGCCCAAGCCCATTTCTACGCCCTTGAAGAAAGCCATCTTTTCTTTTCTGCGGTCGCGATAATTGTTGGATGATCCGTCTGCGGTGCGCTGAATCGTTCGTGGTCGGTGGATGGAGTTGCTAGATGGAGTCGGAAATCCGCGTCGAGGTCAGAGGTGGAAGATCTCCTTTGTTGATTGGAGTCGAAGTCGATAACCAAGTCGTTGGAGTGAATCGCTGCCCCGTCCACCCCAGCCTATATACGGTCTGAACCACCAACCATCATCATCGCGATTTCCTCTTCCAAGTCTGCGCCGTTGGTCGATCAATCAATCCATGACTTCCAAGCTGGTCTCGTCCGATATCGAAAACGTGCAGCCAATAGTTCCTGGGCTTGGCCGAAGATAGCGATAAAATTCCAGATTTGACGCATGATGACGCTGTTTGACAGGGTATCGCGTCGCAGTGGAAATTTCTGTCGCAGATCTTGGTGATGTAGCAAAAGTGCCGGAACATGCTGATTGGGTATGAGGAGGCAGACGTTGGCAGATTTGAGAAGAAGGTTTGGTCTGGGGATGTCGGCTGTACCCGTGCTACATTTACTGGATCTTCCTCTTCACGATGCTTCATTGTCATTGTTGCGAGTCAGCCAAGCTTCAAGTGAGGATTCGGGACGACCTATCTTGTTATTGATAAAGGTCCTAGCCGTCGGTGTCCAATTCTTGGCACCTTTAATGCACTGGTGGATCTCAGATTTTGACAAGAGCCACGACATCGAAGCCCTCCTTCAGAACTGCACGTTATGGAGCTGAAAGCAATATGGCTAAAGCTGTCCTTTTGTGTTTCTATTCTTCAAACTCAAGCTCTTCTGAAGGACAATCCAAAAACGTAGTCTGCAGCGAGTGTCAGGAAGTTAGGGTTCTTGTAGAAGACATCTATCCCCCCTCTTAAGCATGTTTACGTATCAGATTCCGCAATGCCTCATCCTGTTTCTTGTACGAGCTGCTACTCAACCAAATTCCGACCAATAATGAAATGGTTCCGCGCTGATTTAAGCTTACTGTGTGCAATGAGGGGAAATTCCTTCTTGAGTTTGGCTCAAGCTGAATTGCCGATGAATTCATGACCTCGTCGCATTGCCATCCGATACATGAAGTTATCAGGCATGCTCCGCATGGTATCTCTTGCATAATAGTCGGACTTAACGTCGTGCTTCACGTAGAGACTCCTTTTGGGCAAAGGAACCCTGGATTATGCGGTTAACGCCGACTTTCATGCCTCTTTGAATAGGCGAGGCAGCCTCTGATTCGCTCCGTCGAGGTTTGCCTCGTACGAGCGAAGCACCGTGTATAGTAATCACTACGCTCGTAAGAAGCTACCGTAATCCCAAGTGTACGATGATTACTATTCCTTGGGGAAAGGCCTCGATTACTAGTCGGGCTTAGAATGCCACCCATAAGCAAGCCAATTTCAGATGTCCGATGCTGCTGTGGTATTAATATTCCATTGCCCTTTCTTGTCTGAATCTTATATTAAATTTTGCTTCACTCGCAATACCCTAACAAAAGCACAATCATGGCTGCAAACTTCCAGACCAAGCTCTTCATCAACAACGAGGTAAGTGTTTCACCGAACTTTGCACATTCACTGACAAGTACAGTATGTTGATGCCAAATCTTCCGAGACGTTGAAGCTCGTGAATCCCTTCGATGGCTTAGAAATCCCAGCCGCCGTTCAAGTCGCAGGAGAAGAGGACATCGATCTAGCCGTATCAGCAGCTCAAGCAGCTTTCAAAACCGGTCCATGGAGTACATGCACCGGAGCTCAACGTGCAGTCTGCATGAACAAGTTCGCAGACTTGATTGATACCAATAAACAAGAGCTTGCAAACCTGGATGCTATTTGTATGGGAGCTCCAAGTGCTGCCAGTGCTGGTTTCATTATTCCTGAAGCAGCCGCGGTCTTTAGATGTACGGTCGAATTCTGACGCTCTAGATGACATGACGGGCTGACAATGGCAGATTATGCTGGTTGGGCCGACAAGATCGAAGGAGAATCTTTTGGGGCGGATGATGGAACTTACAAGATCGTGCGACAGGAGCCACTTGGCGTATGTGCTGGTATCGCACCATGGAATGCTCCAATTCTGTATGTTGGATGGAAGATCGCTCCAGCTCTTGCAGCAGGAAATACGGTAAGTGCTGCAAGATGTATTGCAGATCTTGCTGACATCATCAGTTCATCTTCAAAGCCTCGGATAAATCACCACTGAGCGCTCTGTTCCTTGGAAAACTCGTCGTTGAAGCGGGCTTCCCTCCCGGTGTCATCCAATTCGTGAGTGGGGCTGCAAAGACAGCCACACTTCTAGCAACACATATGAAGATCTCAAAGATCAGTTTCACTGGATCTACCTACGTTGGAAAGATCATTCAGAAACTGGCGTTGGAGAGTAACATGAAGCGAGTTACCTTGGAGCTTGGAGGGAAATCTCCAGCATTGATTTTTGCGGATGCTGATATTCCCAACGCTGTTGGCTCGGTCGCTGATGGATTTTTGTTTAATTCTGGTCAAGTTTGTGTTGGTGCGTAAGCATCCTGAGTCGAGTGGCTAATGCTAATGATGACAGCTGCATCTCGTGTCTTCGTCCAAGAAGCCATCGCTCCAGCATTCATCGAAGCCGTGAAAGCGCGATTCGAAGCCAATACTTCATCTCTTGGCTCCGACCCCCGAGAACCGACGACCCAACACGGTCCAATGGCAGACGAATCACAATTCAACCGTGTGATGTCGTACATTAATCTCGGCAAAGAGCACTCCAACCCCATCTTTGGGGGGAAGCAAAAAGGTGACAAAGGCTTCTTCATCGAACCGACCTTGTTCGTCAATCCGGATAAGAATGGGAAAGTGTTCAACGAAGAGATCTTTGGTCCAGTGCTTAGCATTGTGACCTTCAAGACCGAGGACGAGGCTATCGAGCTGGCGAACGATACCAAGACAGGACTTTCAGCTTGTGTCTACACCTCAGACTTGAATCGTGCTTTGAGAATATCTGCAAAGATTGAGTCGGGAACTGTGTCGATCAATGCGCCTCACCTCCCGAATCACAAGGTTCCATTTGGTGGATTCAAGGAGAGTGGAAGTGGGAAGGAGTTGGGGAAGTATGGGTTGAGAGAGTATCTGCAGACGAAGACTGTGTTGATCAAGTAAGTGAGATGGCTGTTTGATGGATGATGCTAATAGGATGTAGCATGAAGCTCTGATTATTAGGAGATAATAGGTTAGCTTAAGCTGAGTACAGTTACAGAAAATTGACAACATTCAATCAGTTGAGATCATGTGAAATCGGAAGAAGAAATATTAACGCTGATAATGTCCCTCAGCTGAGACATGGATATGTTTGAACATCATTTGGTGCTTGAGCAGCCTCTTGAGACCTTACGAATTGGCCAGACATCTCTTTATAGTATTTCTTGATGTCTTCAGCAGTTTTATCTCCCACAAAACTACTCCACGTCACAGCTTCTGCTCCGTAAAAACGTCCTACCTTGGTATCAACTCAAGAGAGAAACACCCCCAAAGGAAATCGTGACCTGGTTTAAAGCCAAAAATGAGCATCTAGCTGGGTGTTTCTATCCCAAGATGTGATTCGCTCACGGTATGCTCTATCAAGAGTAAATGAAGGGCTGCGCTGGAAGTCTAAACATACATGATCAAATGTACAGATGATGTTGTAGAACAGCTTCAAGCACAGAATAAAATGAAGCATGGGTCACTTCATCTTCCGTTCTCTCGCGAGTCCACCTCATCTGACTCTTTATTTGATACTTGGGAGGTGACACACAAATGAAATCTACACACTTGCTCGTCAGTGGCCACAGCTCGGAAGTGACTGCTCCAGCAGGGCCAGGATATTCCGAATCTAGACATTCGTGGCCACCTGAAGCCAAACTTGCGACTCTTTCCTTGCCCAACCATTTAATGAGCAAACCTGAAGTCCAATCTCTTATTCCCTTCATCAATTGTCGTTGCCAAGTATGTCACTCTTTCATCCTCAGTCATCGCATTCCACTTTGCCTCTCTCGTCTTGTTTCTCCATACATAGTAGATCTTGGTCAAGACGTAGAGTCCAATATTTGCGACGCACAGTGAGACCAAAACTGTATTCCCACGCTTGTATCTGGGAGCATCGTCGGCGCGATAAACATTTGAAGCAATGATGCCACCAGCCTGGACGAACATATTGTACAATGCTGCTGAAACAGTTCGAGAACGAACTGCGTTGGAGTTTCGGGAGTTCCAAGCAACCTGGATAGGGTGGGCTTCTCCAGTCAGCGAGGTCATATCAATGGTGGATGTTGCTCACCTGAAGGATAACTGAGAAGCAAACTCATAATACCAAATGCTGTCCACTTGTTAATCTTAGTAATATCCACCACGTAGATGTACACCAAAAATGGCAATGCCCAAACTTGACCAATAGCGGAAGTAAGAGTAAGTTCGCCCCATATTTCGGCAAGATAAGTCAGTATGAGCATAGTGATCATGTGAAACACCGTGCTTGGGATGACGAGCAAGTTCGTTTTGAAAGTGTCAAAACCCAGACGCTCTTTGAGTGTCAAGGTGAGGTATTGTGACGGCGTGGTCTCAGGAATTTGGAACAGAAGCCCAATGATGTAAAGAGGCCATAGGTCGAAATCGCACATACTCTTCCAAAGCAGCTTTGGAGTGATTGGTTGCCGATTATGCATCCCGCTCTTGGTTGGATCCTCGCGAATCACTCTGTTGATCATGATTTTTTCTTCTCTAGGTAGACGTTAGATTTAGTTAAAAACTTCCCCAGAGTTGCTTTACCGTTCTGTGAACCACCCTTTCTTGCCTCTGAGCCGGCTTGCGGATTGAGTGGGACTTGGCGGCATGAGAACGAACGCGGCAAGACCAAACAGAAGGGTAATGAGGCCCTGCGAATCGAGTTAAATCAGCACTTGAAACGAACGGGATTCGCGTACCTCAATAAGAAACATCCAGCGCCAACCAGCTTTGTCGTGGACACCTCGAAGGTGTAGAAGTCCGAATGCCATGAAAGCAGCCAGGACGTCCGCTACAGACATGGCTGTCCAGAAGAAGCCAAGTCGAATGGAGAGCTCATGGTGCTTGTAAAAATACGAAAGGTAGAGGATGATCTGCACGACGGCTCAGTCACAGCCAGTGTGTTGACATCTGGGAATGGTACATACGTCTGGAATGAAGCCGCCTTGAATCAAACCTAGGAGAGATCTGCACGCTAAGAAGCTGCTTCGCCCACTCAGCCAGAATTGTGCTCCAGCGACAAGTGACCAGAGAACCATCTGACTTGGGATCCAGCGATCAGGGCCCATCCATTTCGAAACAAGCTGTGATGGAAGTTCTGCGCATAGGAAGGACAACTTGAAGACCGTGTTTCCGAGATTGAAATCTTAGTCATTGTTAGATCAATTTAGAGCAGGGGACAGGGAAGATTACCATTTGTATTCATGTGGAGATCTTTCAAGAAGTTGTCGGTAACGGCTTGTTGGATATTTGAGCGATCGAGCTCAAGGGCCATAAACATGACACAGGCCCAGATCTATAGCTGTAAACATCTTGAAAGCAGGGGAGTGGCATGCACCTTACCATGATCTTCAAGTCAATCTTTCTGATCAACTTGTTCTCTTCTCCCCAAGTCCATCGTGCTGAAGGGTCAAATCGGTGTATGTTCTCCCATGTCGCGGGAGGTTGATATTCCTTTGCGCTATCAGGGTCATCGAAAACCGATGGTTGTGTAGCTATAGCATTTGGGTCGTATGCTCTACCGCGCTGCCACCAGAAACGCTTCTCTTCTGCTGGTACCCCAAGCGGTGCTACTATCTCGAAAGTGCTAACATCTTTACTATCGAGGGTTTTCTTCTCCCCGATATCATCATTGGATTCGTCGGAGCTATCAACTGAGATTCCAGCTGTGCGACGGTTGAGATCGATTTCTTTGGCCAGTGCAGTTGACATCTTGTTGTGGTCGACGCAGCGAGAATGTTAGCAAGAGATGGAGAGATACACTACTTCAAGTATCCCCGGGAGGAAGATCTTCAGCGCTCTTATAGTCACAACTATGGGTGCAGATCCGCCAAAAAGACATGGGAAATCTCGGCTCCGCCAAGAATAGAATCGTGCTTTGCGGCTGGCATGTCAACAGACGACGTACGGACTTAATTCAGCTGAATATGGCCAGTAAGTACCACGCCTCGGTCCAGCACCAAAATTCAGAAAGAGACGGCTCGGGTCCTAGACCTCGTTCGCGACTTGGCCATGCGAGATAGGCACATTGAGTAGATGATTATTGGGTATTTGACATGGCAAATGTCAGGATCGGCCGTCTTGACTGAAGATTAAATCGCGATTTCGCTGGGGATATCGCGCCATATCGACGATAGACCGGGGTTTACGGGCACAACTTCCCTTTCGTAGACGACGACCAGCTCAGGTCGAAATCCCACGCTGCCGTCCACTCATTTGTGCGTGAACACCTACAGAGCACGCAATGCTCGATTCAATAAGTAAACAATAACCGTGACTGCAGTCTCGCCCATGCTTCTACGCCATGATATTTTGGCAAGAAAGTCTTTCAACGTCGACGACTCGATGTTGGTTTTGGCATGATAATATCTTTCTGGGAGAAAGATGGCCAGGAAGTCTCTGATATGTAGAACGGGACCTAAGAGTCGGATGGATACAAGTCCATAGTAGAGTCCTTAGTGACTCACTCCCCGAATCGCAACCGTTAAAACCTGGGTTCGTGAACGGACTCACGGCTCCACCACCAGGAGTACAAAGCTGTGGCAAGGCGGCCAAGGAGGGAGCTGCGCTTGCAATTGAGCTGATAGAATTGAGCGAAGAGTTCTTGGGAGTTCTCCGAGACTTGGCGTGGGGTTGTATGGCGGTCCCAGTACTGTGGAGTTGGGACATTTGAAAGACGTGGAGGTGAGGTTGAGCTCTAAACGAGGATGATCCTGGCAGCCACAAACCATGCCTGTTCCAGACTAGCTCGGAGTTCTTTTCAACGTAGCTAGCTCTTCGAATCCCTTTTCTTTACTAGCAACTTCATCGTCGAGATACATTATTCAGTGTATTCGACCCCGAGTCCCAAGCCGTGATGGACAGTCCCAAGTACTTGGCTCTATGCGCCAAAAGTCGCATCTTCGGATTATCCACCATCCAACCATTTCTTGTCCTCTATCGCGATCTTATGCTGTTCGCACGTCAAATGCATGGCAGATGGTGAATTTATGCACCACTTACATGTAATATTTTAATGCAGCCACAACCTCCAGCCAAGGATATCATATAACCATCCAATCTTCACACCTGGATTACTGTCAACCTCTTATCGGCCACGGCCTGGAACTTCAGCCAGAGCGGGGTTGAACAAAAGCAAGTGCAGATATCATGGATGGTGTCAACCTGGGTACTTTGATGCAATTCACTCGTCCCCTCAGATGCGGGGAGCGGAACTCTCTATCCAGGTGCATCATCCATGGCTATTTCTCTGATGAAAAGTATGGCAGAGTTCGAATAAACAATATCAACTATCTATCCTTTTCTTGACTACAATTATATTTCTTCATGGCGCCTTCTCTTACAGAAACTGCTTCCAATGTGGCAGATCAGATCACCAGCAAGACTGCTTCACTGTCAGTTGGATCCACCGATGAGGAATCAGAATCTCCAGCAGTACAGCCACCCCAGCATCGAGAGCCGTTGAAACTCAGTGGTGCTTTGAACCACTTTGAGAGCTTCGATGTCACACCAACAATCGGCAGAGAATTTGTGGGAGTCAATCTCGCCAAGTGGCTGAAAGCCTCCAACTCTGACGACCTTCTACGAGATCTTGCTATTACAAGTACGGCCTAAACCTTCCCTATCAAAGAACTTCCTGACAATCACAGTCTCCCAGCGTGGCGTCGTCTTCTTCCGAAAGCAAGATGATATCACCAACGAGCTCCAGAAAGAGCTTGTCCAACGTCTAGGAGAACTCTCCGGCAAGCCAGAAACTTCCAAACTACACATCCACCCCGTCTCCAATTCTAGTCGTGAGCTTGGTGGTAAAGACGACGAGATTAGTGTCATTTCCTCGCAGCAAGCGAAGAAGATATATGCCGATCGATTGAAGGAGCAGAAGAAGCAGAGTCGAAAAGATGCCTGGCACTCGGACATTACATTTGAGCCTGTTCCCAGCGACTATGCGTTGTTGCGCTTGACCGAGCTTCCCAAGACTGGTGGAGGTAATCTTCTTGACTCCTCTGAACTTCAACTGCTGATCGAATAGATACACTTTGGGCTTCAGGATATGAGGTATACGACCGTATCTCAACTCCTGTTCAGAAGTTTCTCGAAAGTCTTACGGCTACTTATGCCCAACCTCGATTCAACGAAGCAGCCGAGCGTAATGGATTTAAGATATACGCAGAAGCTCGTGGTGCACCTGAGAACGTCGGCGAAGTACTCGAAGCGACTCATCCCGTCATTCGAACAAATCCCGTGACAGGATGGAAGTCCGTATTTGCTGTTGGACATCATGTTCAGAGCATAAATGGTCTCGCAGAAGGAGAGTCGAAGGCCCTCTTAAATTGGTTCACTAGCTTGGTGGTCGAGAACCACGACTTGCAAGTCAGACACAGGTGGCAACACCCCAACGATCTGGCGATTTGGGACAACAGAAGCGTTTATCACGCGGCTACTCCTGACTATATCAACCAGGGGTTGGGTGAGAGAACTGGTCAGAGAGCTGTCAGCTTGGGGGAGAGGCCATACCTGGACCCTGAGAGCAAGTCAAGAAGGGAGGCGCTTGGATTGAATGGGGTCGTGGCAGGGTTGTGAGGGAAGTGCCCGTCATCAACAAGATCAAGGATGTTGTCGGGAAGTTAGTCAAAATATCATGCGTATTAGTCTGCAGATGTGTCTTGCTTATACCACCATTTATGGGAACCTTTGGATTGTGCCTCTTCTGACAAACTGCTGAGTCTCCTCGGCATGCCATGGGATGCTTCATCCCAAGCTAAATTTCCATAGTGAAGTTGATCGAGTCAATATCCCATCTGGCGTGGCCATGGTCGTGGCTTTTATAGAGGTTGTGGCCATGGTTATCAAGGGGGTGGCTTTCAATGAAGGATTGAGACATCAGCATGGCGATTGATATACTTCAGCATGCAATTGCCGTGTGGTTTAGATTTAGGAGATGAATTGGCATAGCCGTTGCTTGAAGGCATACTTCAAAAGGGCGAAGGTCGTGTGCATTAGGGAAATTATTTAGACAGCCACTTTTCGAATGGAATGATTTGCTGCTACTTGACTTTGCAGATCTTGATTGTGACTGTGTGACATGCTCCTACTGGTTATGACAGTGACTTTGTATTTCTGTGCAAGTTGTAGACTGTACTGTGCCTTCCATTATGCAAGTTATACATTCCTGGAGCAGAGTTTCTGGATGGGAAAACACATAGTACTCAAAGCCAATTAATCGAACGGCGTGCAATTGATGAATCGCCAAATATATGACAGAAGAACAGACTAGAACCGTCTCTAGGTACTTCTGCAAAACATCTCCAATGCAATGAATGAAGCGATGAAGTGAAAAGAGAATCACGTGAAGCTAATCGCATCTCGACCTTGGGTTGAAAGTACTTAAACTCGCGCACAACAAGATCATCAAGCCATTCGACAACGAGATTCGATATAATAGAAGAACCAAACGGCGGATATGTCCGAAACGAGTATCGGTTCTGTTGGTATTTTGATATTTCCTCCACGTTCATCGATGCGGCGAGCATATGAAGCCCTCCTCGCGATGCGAAGACGAGGCTATAGAGACGTGGACTCCGTTCGGTACCGATACAAGGATCAACTTGTGCAGGGAAAGGAAAAGTACTTGAGTACATGGCCCGGTCAGTACTACTAGCCTCGATAGACCGCTTTCAAAAAGGCCTGGGAGAGGATTCTTGAAGTACTGGGACCTAAACCAGAGCTCTTAGGTACAACGGAGGAGGCGCAGCTTCTTTATACCGGCATGATCACATTCACGGCCCACGGAAACATGTACACTGGGCTGTCAATCGGGCCTCGCCGACAACAACTTCGCGTGTACCTTGTATATTGTTTTCGGGTGCGATGACGAGTTCCGTCTTCGTACCATACGGCACCAGTGCAGCAGCAAGCACTTTGGTCTTCGAACGGACTTTGGAATGGCGTTGGAGCAGGACTCCCATCCTCATCTTCCTGGGCATTTCCGCCGCTACCAGCTCAGAGGCCCAAAGTCAAACAGGAGGACGAAAATCGACATTCTCCCAAGCTGTCAAAGCCATCAACTCAATCAGGATCGTATGTGGAGGAGTCAGAAGAGCCCTAGAAGACTGCTTCCGAATGATGCACCAATTGAAGGGTCTACTCCACCTCCGGCATCGAAAGCCGAGCCTCCGCAAGCCACAGAAACCGACAATATCAACTCAGACGAGAAGGTCCATGATTCCACTACTGGGCACGAAGCGAGGACGTAAAGACATCGTTGATGAGCTGCAAGATGCAGGAAAGGGTCAAGCTCGGCCGGGTTTCAACAAGAGGCTCAAGATTGACAGCGGTAACGAGAACGAGATTTCTCGACATTCATTACCACAGCCACCAGCTCCAGTATCAGTTCGCTTTCCGGACGCGGCTATTTATGCTCCTGCTGCTGTCCCTTTCCTTCCTCAGCCCATCCAGCAAGGTTATCAGGAGTCTGGTAATCGTGGAGGATGGCTATCGTGGTCATTGCTTTGGAGGTCGTGGATGCGGGACCGAGGGCGTGGCGCTCTTATTAGAAGCAAGAGACACCAGCATGGCAATCACGGAGGCTGGGCTTCAATTATGCGATTGTCGTGGGGACTAGAAGAGCCCATTCTCTATTAGCATGAGACAGACAATTTTCATGGAAGGAAATGGTTCATGGCTGCGCAGATTGCCATTGTTTGTGACTGTAATATGTAAACATAGTTGTGAAGAAGGTTAAGACAAAGTTTTCCGAGGAAGTGAGGCTCTTGCTTTAGCTTACCAAGCATCGCCCTAGCGCGGAGCGTTCCGCAATGCCATGTCTACTTTCGTTAAGAAAACCATTGATTCAATAGCGACAGGTAAGCTTTTGATGAATGAAAGTTCTTTAGTATCACTGCTGACCAGAGGAGCCAGAAATCTGTCGAAGCAAGAAATGTGACCCTATCACTACCCACTCGAAGGCGCACTCCCTCGACTTGAGATAGTATTTGCATGCATCAACACAACCAGATCGAGTCGTCGGCATTACCACGTCAGAGTTGCAGATGCTAGCTAGTTGATAGGTCATCGGTTCGCAGTGGAAAGATAATGCCATAACAACTGGAAGGGGAAGTACAGGGAAGTCGAGGATTGATTGAGAGGGAAGCACGAAATAGTCTTCATTGAGGGCTGCGACAATGTATGAGTACACTGGCATGGCACAAGGACATCACAGCGAGACTGGACGATGCAACCTTCACCCAGATTTAACACCCTGCCTCGATACTCAGTAACACGACTGGAAGAAGATGATGGAGAGCACCTTCTTACGCTCGTGGCAGCCTCGAGGATTCTGCAGACCCTCGTGAATTTGTGTCAAGCTCCCCTGGTGTTTCTTCTGCTAAGACTGGTACCCCAATCTGCTCTTCTGCGAAACTCAAGGCCATAACCGAGCTTATTGAGCTTGTGTTGCTGCATTTCGAGCTGTGGAGGGAAAACGCCGCCTGTCTTATTTCAATACCGCTGCTCGCCGCGTGCAATTTACTTCCTCGAGTATGCAAGAAGACACCTGTTGTAGTCTTTACTTTTCATCTATTGTGCATTCCGCATGCAAGTTCTGACTCGAAGCGACTTTGATGGAACTTGAACGATCAACTCTCACGAGTCGACAGAGGTCCTGAGCAACTCGTAAAGTCGGGATCTTGAGTACCTACGACACCGATATCTCGCCGTATTCGTCGCATTCGTCGTATCTCCACAGTTGAAATAAGGGTAGAGGTATCCGCTGATGAAAAGATTGCCAAAGATCAACGACTTGATCTGAATTCCGCGGTCAAGGTTCAGCCAAGACGGGTATGTTAACCTCCTTCAGCATTCGACAGAACTCTATCCACTCAACGGCCCAGCCAGCAGAGGTTTTACTCCCCGACCGAGAATAATCCCAGCACATCGCAATCCAGACCAATGTCAACCCCTCCTGTGGAGAGACGCAAGCCATGCGGGCACCATACCCATTCCGTCATTTCTTGGGACGTTTCATGGATGCCAAAGATTGGATGAATCTGACAGGTCCCAAGTACCCACATCTCCTATGTAATTGGTACACTCGTGCATTTTCCAAGGCTCGGAAAGGAAGCGAATTCCTCGGATCCGCAGACGGTGCGAGTACGATACTCCTCGGATTTCATCTGCAACGAGTCGTGATTGGTTCGAAACAGTCAGACGTCTGTATAATTTTCATACTTGTGCATGTTATGTGCATAAGTGCAGCGGATGATGGATTTTGAGGGGATGCGGATGTTGTTGTGACTACATGCCACTTTCGTGTTCGGGACATCTTCTCATATATAGTCTCGAAGGACGGCTCTGTTTGTATATCATCACTTCTTGACGATCAGCGACTTCTATCACTCCTGACTGGCTTCGGTTGAATCTACAAGTTGCATAATGGATCACCCAAACACAGATCTCGAGGCGGGGCACACACCAGACAACACAGAAACAGAGCAAAGGAGACCAACAGATCCAGAGAAAGATGCACAAAGCCAAGCGACCAGAGACGTCTCGGTACCCAGGACGACATCAGCAGGATCAGATAACAAATACACCGTGGACTGGGAGGAAGACGACCCTGAAAATCCACTAAACTGGACCTTGAAGAAGAAATGGAAGAATCTGGCAATCGTCAGTGGGATTACCTTTATCACGTAAGTCCGGATTTCCTCCTCTCGGACTTGATACTGATCATTACAGTCCTCTAGCATCATCGATGTTCGCACCAGGCGTCCCGCAAGTGATGAAAGACTTCCACTCCACCAACACTGAACTTGCTTCCTTCGTTGTCTCGATCTATATTCTAGGTTTTGCTATTGGACCAATGTAAGCCTTTCTCTCCTCCATCCGCTATCTACTTCTAACAAACTAGGGTCATTGCCCCTCTCTCAGAATTATATGGACGCAGAAGAGTCTACCAAGCCTGCAACCTGCTCTTCCTAGTCTGCACCGTCGTCTGCGGCGAATCACCAAATGTCGGCATGTTCCTCGCTTTTCGTTTCTGGGCCGGTTGCGCTGGAGTTGCACCTTTGACCATCGGCGCTGGCTCAGTAGGTGACTTGATGAGACCAGAAGAACGAGGAACAGCCATGGCGATATTCTCTCTCGGTCCACTGATCGGTCCTATCATTGGTCCTATAGCTGGAGGTTACGTCTCTGAATCCATCGGCTGGCGCTGGGTATTCCGTCTCCTGGCTATTGGTTCGGGCTTTGTCTGCATCGGGACCTGGTTTCTGGATGAGACATACGCGACCACACTCCTCGAGATCAAAGCCAAGAACCTACGAGAAAGCACGAATGATGTCGCTTATAGATCGAAATACGCTTCAGACCTCCCTGTCAAGACAGTTTGGAAACGAGCCATCGTTCGTCCTCTCAAGATGCTCTTCATGAGTCCCATTGTCTCACTCCTTTCTCTCCATCTCTCGCTCGTATATGGATTACTGTACCTCCTCTTTACGACCTTCACCACTGTATTCCAAGGGATCTACGGCTTCAGCACCGGTACTGTGGGGCTCACATTCCTCGGTTTGGGAGTCGGCACTATCATTGGAGTCCTCGTTATTGGTGGCACTTCGGACAAGTTGTACGCATACTACCAGAAGAAGAACGGTGGGGTTGGAACACCGGAAGACAGGTTACCGTTTATGGTTGTGTCGTCGATGTTCGTCCCGATCGGGTTGTTCTGGTATGGATGGAGTGCACAGGCGCATGCACATTACATGGTGCCAATTTTGGGGACGGTGTTGATCGCTTTTGGCATGATGAGTGTCATGGTATGCCTCTTCCTGTCCAGTACTGCAAACAAACCTAATGAATCCCAGCTCCCAGTCCAGAATTATCTGGTCGACGCATACACACAATACGCAGCATCTGCCATCGCAGCAGCAACCATCCTACGTTCCATGCTTGGTGCTTTCCTCCCGTTGGCAGGTCAGCCTATGTATGATAGTCTTGGAATCGGATGGGGAAATAGTCTTTTGGCTTTCCTAGCGTTGGCTATGACGCCTGTTCCGTTTATTTTCTGGAAGTATGGGGCGAGAATACGCATGAGGAATCCTATTCAATTGGATTAGCGGCATTTCACAGGAGTTTAGGACGCATTGGGTGCATTGGAGTGGGAAAAATACTGTAGCATAGCGAAGAAGGCATATTTAGTTCATATTTAGTAATCAAATACACTGAGAGATATCAGAATAATTGTGGTAGAAGCACCACAACGGGAAATGATTGTGAGAAGATTTGTTCACTAATAGCGATGAATATGAAAAAAAGTACCTGCCTTTACATCACAACATCCATACGACCTTTTGGCTGCATTTATAAGCAAAGATGATTTGTTTATTACATAGCAATAAATATGAAAAAGGTACCTGCCTTTACATTATAACATCTATACAATATTCTGGCTGCGTTTATGAGCGAAGAAGATTTGTTTATTACATAGCGATGAATATGAGAAAAGTACCTGCCTTCACATCATAACATCCATACGACCCTCTGGCTGTGTTCATAGCTTCGCTCGTACCTGTATCCCGTACTCATCACCATCCCCTCCTGTCTCCCCCACCTCCCCTTCTCCTCGCACCCCAAGTGTCCCCCCTCCCCGAACGACGAAGCCAATACGTAGGCGCATGATCCTCGAATGCCCTGCCAACTATTTTCTCCGCCTCTTCCTTTCCCCATCTTGTACTTCTCAGGAACGCGATGATTTTTTCCTTTGTGGCGGTGGAAGAGAAGTTATTCCACGCTGCGAAATGGACGGGGATGGTTTCTGGCTCTTCGTCTTCGTAGGTGTACAATCCGAAGGGATTGTGGCCTCGAAAATCGGGGACTGGTGGTGGGGAACGGAATGATGAGCGGGGTGGAGGTGATGGTCTTCGAGGTGGGGGTGATGGGGGGGAATAGTAGGGGTAAGGAGGTGGTGATCGAGCACGGCGGCCACGGTCGAGTGGAGGAGACGGGGAACGGAAGGATGATTGTGGTGGTGAATCATACGGAGATTCATTTTCAGAATCTGTGGAATCTCGTCGGGTTCGATATCTTCGGAATGATTCTGGGAGATCTTCGTCGGAAGAATAATAGCGAGTATGTTGCTGCGGTCGAAGGGGTGGTGAATTTGAGCGTCTAGATCTTTGAGTAGATAGATGTCTTCTTCGAAAGTCTTCATACCCACCAGCTTCACGGCAGATAGACTCATATGCAGCAGCTCGTCGTCGCTCTCGTTCTCGGAATTGACGAAGCTCTTCGGCTTCCTGTTGGGCAAATCTGTCGGCAAATCTGCCAAGACGTTCCCAGGGATCCATGATTGCGTGTTAGGTTTTGTAGTAACCGGTGTTGTGGTTAATAACTCGTTAGAAGGTCTTGGTAATGGTAACTATGCTTTATAGAATCTCAGGGTGAAGAGGCATGATAAATATACACAATACATTATCCATTGTTCTGGCGAACAGGCAGTGTTACAAACAGGAAAGAGGACCTCTGTCTTTGAAAAAAGATTTTGTTTCAAAACAAAGAATAGAAAATCGAAGAACAATGGCTCTAGAAGATCCATAACATCCTAGAAAAAGTCTTCTGAGACAGGGCCATTTTTGGATACGCAGACATTGACCAGAAAACTCAATCATGTGTAGAAGGAACTATACTCTGTACGCATCTTGCGGGCACTTCTCGAGGGCAGGTCCCCCAGAAATCTGTCCGCAACGCAGGACTGGAAAGTGCGTTCAGGTGAGCACTAGCAAGAGTATCGAAGACCATTGTGACTCATGCTGGCAAACGTTCGAATTAGAAGCAGAAGAATATGAATGAAGACAATTGATCAACAAAGACAAACCTCGAAATTAAAAACGTGAAACTGCAGAACGTGACCACATCAAACACTCCAAAATAATGATTGGGATTGGTAGAATACCCCAGCTCAAGTATCATCAACCTCCCGAATCTCAAATCCAAACATCTCATTACTCTTCACAGAACTCTCATCCAATAGTTTGTCCGCTGTCTCGGCTCCAGCAGTCGGGACTTTATACTCGAATCTTTTACCTTTGGCAGGCTTCCGTCCGTCGGGTAATGGATATGGGAATGGTAGATATTCAGGCAGAAGACCGAGTTGACGAAGTAGTGTTGCTTGGTCCCATGAAATGTGTTCGTGATACAAGCGGTCTCCACGAATGTTGACAACTGAAGTGAAGGGAACACGGATATGTTTGCCTGTTGGTGGGATACCAGGAATACTGCAAGTGTTAGCTGAGTGCCAGAAATGAGGTTCAGGACGTACAGCCAGTCTATAACCTTGTCATGCGTAAGGCTGAAGATGAATTCGTCAATCACTCTGTCCACTCCAACAGTTCGGGAGATCAGCTCGAGTTGAGTATCGTCTGGATTGTTAAAGATGAAGTGATCTCGGTAGAAATTTGTCAAAGCTGATCTTCCAACACCTCCTGTCATCTGATCCACTTTAGCTAAGCTCATGACATGGTACGATGAGAACATACTGTAGGCACATGATTCACATATGGTTCTTGAACCATTGTACCCATTGTCTTGTTGACATCCCGTTCTCCAAATTCAAACAACGTATGCTCCTCCCATATTGCATCAAGATCAAAGTAAGGCCCACCAAGATTCTGCTTCAAGAACCCAAGACTTCTAGTGTGAGCAACTCCAGCATGATCAGGAGCATATTTCTCGTGACCTGGAAGAACAAAATTCGTGGCTCCAGCGGATTCATAAAAGTAAACCATTTCTCCTTCTCGTGAAGGAGCAAATCCTTGAGTCGTATGAATCATCAATGGATGGTTCCTGATGCGGTTTGGCTGACATGCTCCAACGTCCTCATCACTGAATGCAACAATGGCTCCAATCATACGAATATTCCACAGATGCCGCCAGACATCAGCAACTGGAGACACATCAAAAGGTGCCTGTAAACCGTAAACTGAACATCGTCAGTCATCTACCACTTGGAGAAAGACGTGAGATCAGTACCCACGACTCCAACTTTCTCAAACTTAGCGCATTCTGGCAATCGCAATAAGAACCTGACTGCATCCATGGTGTTGAGATATGTCTCTTGCGGGTCATCATCAGGTCCGATGGTCAACTGAACAACTGCAAATCCTTCTTCAGCCCATTTCATAATGGGTTCAGGATCCAGCCTCTTGGTCTTCTCTCCCTTCTGAGCGGTCTTCTGTGGCGTGTAGTCCTCTGGGAGGATGATCAACAATCCTGGCCCAAGTCCTCGTCGTGACAGAGGTAACTGAACGAGGGCATTATCTGGCAAAGACGCAAGTTCTGCTGATGTGGGGCGGTCTTCATCCATATCTCGTGGTTTTGATGCAGTTTTCGTTCCGTCACCTGTAGTTTTTCAAGATGCAGCTTTGGTGATGTTTGTCCCGTTGACTGGTGTTCGGGATCCGAGGCTGATGATGTTTTACGGCGGTCCCGTCATCTTTCGACGATCTCTTCATCATTCCTGTTATTTTCAAGTTCAGCTTGGAACCTGGGCATCCTTGCCACAGCCCATCACGTGACAGAATCCGTTATTGTCGGAGGAATCTCCGGTGCTCCGACAGCATTTGAAGGGTGCTGATGCACAATTGAAGATACCCGTCCTCCTCTTGCGCCCCGCAAAAGGTATATAAAAGTTCAACGGCGCCCGCGCAGGAAAGAGTCTAAAATTTGAAGAAATACAAATACTAGAGAAATCGCATGTGATTGATCACCCATGCAAATTTATCTATCAGGTGTACGGTAAAGTCTCGATCTCATCGAGAAAGATGTGCCACGCATGGTAATGGAGGGGTCTCGTTGGCAGTCTTGCAGTCCTGATTGCTGCTCATCGCCTCTCTGGGACCGCATGTTCTGTTCAGTCCAGCGATCTGTCGCCACCACATAAAGCCGCGACACACCAAATTATAGGAATTATAGGGCCGTTCGGCATCTTGGACCCTCCCTCAGCCTGTAAGCTGGCTGGCTGGCGCGAAAGCTCAGTTGCGCCTCTGTAGAACTAGCACAGGGTCGAGGGTCCTCACTAGTGCGACGATCTTGACTTCGACCTCACACTTTCTGCGCGTGCAAGATCTGATTATTTTCCCACACTTTCACTCCAGTCATCTGTGCAGCTCGCAACGCAACTGGTCTGCGGGAAGCCATCATGGCATGATCTTCAATAACGGCAGACGCCCGGCAATCCACAAGAAGACCCTGGATACGTCACTTTTCAAGACCCTGAATTTGTCGCATTCGAGCATTCTCTAGAAACATCTGACAGGAGAACTTCGCGATCGCAAGGTCATATCGTCCTTCGAAGTATAGCAGAACAGCGACCTCCGAATCCTATATCATGTCCTTCTGGAACGCATTGATCTCGACAATCACGATCAACAGCGGCAAAGATGGAGGCGGGAGCAGGATCTGGGTCTGGAGCAACTAATCCTAGAAGACGCAGAGGTCTGGGTGTGGTAACTCCAAACGCATGTACAGAATGCAGGAAGAAGAGGGCAAAAGTACGCAGCTCAGTACGAGAGATTCTACGGTACTAACGGCTTCAAGTGCGATGGTCAAGATCCATGTGGCAGATGCGAGTCAAATGGCGTCCAGTGCGTTTACGAAATACCTGTCCGACAGTCCAAAGAGACGATGAGAAGTGAGATCGAGGCATTACGAGCCCAACAGCAACAGAACGAGCAGATACTTGCAGCTTTGGTGTCAACTGATAAATCCGACCTGGTGCTGCAGAAGTTGCGAGATGGAAAAACTCTGGACCAGATACAAGAAGTGTTGGAAGGCTCTAATTCTCCTGCCGGCACAACCTTCGGACGGAGAAGTGATAAACAAGCCATCGAAACTGCTCTCGAACCTGCGATGGATGTGTCAAATTCCACTCTATCAACCATCAGTTTTGGTGACAGCGCTTTCCAACAAAATGCGCAGCATGAAGGGAGTGCTTGGCAGACATGGGATGCTGAAGGCTCAACCTTTGCAGATCCATCTATCAAACAGGAAGATATGATGGCTTGGGAATCGAGTACGATGTCTGATGCGGAACAAAGACAGTACCCCTTGGTTGGACATTGGAATCATGGATCTGAGTCGACGTCCACTCCAGATAGCACTACGATGCATGCTCGACATCTAGGTAGAGAGACCATATTAGGAAGTCCATTCGGGAGTGAAGGTACACCAGGTGTCAGCCCTCATTCATGGACTAGAGTCACCAACGATTCGGCATTTGTCGAACATTTGATGGCATTGTATTTCTGCTGGGAATATCCTACATTCGCCTCCCTGAATAAGGAGTACTTCCTGGAAGCTTTTCGAACAGGAAGTCAAAAATATTGCTCTTCGCTACTTGTTAATGCCGTCCTGGCACTTGGTTGCAGATTTTCCAATCAGCCCACCTCTAGAACGAACCCCAATGATAGCAACACTGCTGGAGATCACTTCTTCGCCGAAGCCATGAGACAACTCGAGACTGAGCATGATCGTCACATTCTAACCACAGTACAAGCGTTAGGTCTTCTGTCCCTCCGACAAGCAAGTCGTGGCCGTTCGAGTGAGAGTCTTTACCTTGCTGGACAGTCCATTCGTTTGGCAGTTGAGATGGGTTTACATAGGGACGTGCAAGATGGTGAAGGAGAGCTCGCGGCAATTGAGCATGCAGTACGGTCTGCCACTTTCTGGGGAGCCTTCTCTCTCGACCAGCGAGTAACCTATCCCGTTCCATATTCACACGCTAATTTATCTCAGAGCATGGTCTCTCAGTACCGGCACTCTCCCACACTTTTCACGATCTTTGAAGCTGGTCACTAAACCTGCATTGGTTGACCATGTTGAAGCTTCTTCTTGGGTCCCATATACTGACGATGGTAGGTGCTTACCATCGGTTCGTGTACTATCTGCTTATGAGGTTGCAGGAGCACCATTGGAGAAGTCATGCGAACAACCGTCCAATGTTCGTAGCGTGTTCAAAACTTTCTGCGAGCTTTCCGAAATCGTTCACAATTCTCTATATACATTATACGCACCAGGAGCAATCGTTACTAGCAGGACACTGAATGAGAGCTACAATACATATATTCGTTGGTTCGATGCTATTCCTAAGCCTTTACAACTTGGTCACAACTTTACTCCAGCAGTCCTCTTTGCCCAGCAAGTATCTCTAAGTTCGTGCTACTAGCGACTAACTATACACAGCATGTACTACCACACCGCAATATTGCTTTTGTTTCGACCATTCATCAAGCTAGAAATTATCGGATCGGGTGTTTCACCTCGAGATATTTGCCTTCAAGCCGCCGATGCAATCTCAACACTGGTCAAATCATACTCCGAATTATATACGCTTCGCCGAACACCATCATTCGTTCCTTTCTTTGTTCTCACCGCATGTGTCGCCCACGCAGTCGCATACGGGAACTCTCGATCAGGACCTGAGAAGCTTCTTCAAGGCATTGAAGTCCTTAAAGAACTGGCATCATGTCATGGATTTTCGAACCGCGCCCTAGAAATCATCCATTTCTTGGTTCGTCATTGGCGGGTGGAAAATATTATAGAGGATCATGGGGAAGATGTGTCGAGCATATGCAAGCCAAGATCGACCTCCTTGAACCTGTTTTGTCCGAATATGATCAACCTCGAACTGATGAAAGGAATTGGGCCTGAAAATGGGGACGAGAACCCGTTGTTCTGGCCGTTTCCACTCCAAGGAAGGCCTTTAATTGAGATTGGGCCTCGTTTGGAACCATCTGGATTCAGATTGCTGTCCGATTGATCTCTTGGCTGAGGGAGAGGTTGGGGAGAAAACACAGGCATTTGAGGTCACTAGACCATGTCTCTTTTGTGTTTACGAAGTTCCGATTTGAACTGCTGAACTGGGAATTATCATCACCGCGGCTGCAAGGGTCGTAACTGAGGGTAGTCGAGCTGAAATGTGGGTTCTCGAAGTGTACTATTCTTTGACAAAACCTACGACCAGCCGCACAGCAGAACAACATCAAATGCAACGTCAGTATCAACATATCCGATATCGACAGATGGCAGCCCTGATGATTGGGAAGTCGAAAGCTTTGATGTATTTCATGAATCGAGGTTAGGAGAGAGTTATTGTTGAATGAGCAATGGGAAATGAATATGGATCATGGAAACGAATATGCTTTTGCTACATGCAGAATAGAACAGAACACGAGATCTGGAAAGATTCCCTCGTTGGTAGAAGCGAAAATTTCTCTAAAGACAGCTGGTTCAAGCTGGGATAGAGAGCGGTGGATGAGATAATGGAAGTGAATGCAGAGGGGATTGAATGATGTATAGCTATACCGAGCTCAAAGACGAAGAATAAAGAGATATACCCCGCTCGAACCCATTCCTATACTTGAGCGGCATCGTTACTTCTCAGCCTTGGCTATCCTGATCTTTTGTGTAGAAAGTACCTCATGCCGGTAGGTATGTCGTGCATATATATATCCACTACACTGCATCTGCATCTGTTTTATCCACCGTCAACTATACTCGGAAGATGGAAGATGGAAGATGGGGCAGGTAGTTCGATATTAAATATAGATCCCGTACGTCTCTTGCTTTTGCACGGTAGGTAGATTTCCTTTCTCGGTCTCGGCTACCTTATGCTTGGTTCTACACGTACGATAATCATGTCGGTAGGTATTCATATATGTCGGTAGGTATAGTATGTCATGCATGTACTGTTACTGTTTTGTTTTCCACTATATCGGCTTTTGAATCTACCGTCGACTTCCTACCTACCTATACTTTTCGTATGTAAAGGTAGAGTTGAAGAATGGTACACGTGACTCTATGTCCCACCTCGTTCTCAGGAATGGAACCTCGAGTCAGCTCACCTTAAGCGGGTTCCGGAGAGTTCTCGTGCGGGTGTTTACGGAGTTGCGGTGAGAGGGATGGGATGGGATGGAATGGAAGGCTCGGAGACAGCCAGCGGTGATGCGATGGGAGGAATGGCTCGTGAAGTGACGGGAATGAGAGGCGTTGTTCATGTGAATTTGGCTTCTACAAGTCTTAAGTCTTGGGATCTTGTCGAATGGGTTGTTTGTTAAGATAGATTCAATCATGAAGACTTGATTTCGTGAGAGGTAACACTATGGTATCCATCTCGTGAGTCAAAGAGTAGAGGATGTTGTTAAAAATTCCTTAAATGTCGGGTACGGATTGAAACGGAGATACCTCCTCTCATCTCATCTCACATCCAACATCCATTCCTTCACCAGCAACCGCGCGGTTCCTCTCAATCCCAAAACCCCAAACCCAAACCCAAAGCCGAAGACTCTAGATCCGAGACCAAGACCTGAGATCCGATATTGGATACGGTACCGTTTTAGAGATGCTCTCATGGTGCTGGATATCGGATGATGTGGTGGTGTGATCCGGATCTAGAAAGTGGCGTGATGGGGTTTTTTGTGAGATTGGCACGTGCGAGGTGGAAACGAAGATTAAACGAGGAGTTGGAGGGGTGTTTGACGAATGGGGTGGATGATGGGAGGAGAGTAGGTTTGGGAGGTGATTGGGTGATGGGAATAGATGGGGGTGGAGAGAGGGGTGGAGGTGATTGGATGATGGGAATAGATGGATGTCGAGTGCTTGCATGACGGTGACAGTGATAGCGATAGTGGAGAGTGGAGGAGGGGTTGATGAGATCGAGATCGAGGATGGAGTCGAGGCTGTGATGTGGTGATGTGAGGCTGTTTGGTGGACTTTTGAGTATCTACTTCTTAGAAAGATAGTTTGTAGATGGTTACTCATGATGGGAGACGGCATCGAGGATGATACACGTGAATCAATGTCTTGGAGAGAACCTGAAAGACTAGAGGTACACGGTATCTGACCCCTAGACTTCAGAACCTCAGAATCGAGATGTCTTTCTTGTGTGAGATGAGATATATTGTTTGTCCTCCACAAACACAAATACCAACACGAGGCTTGGGATTCCCCTCTGCTGTACCACGATTCACAGCGTCAATGGCAGTGATCGTGAGCTTGAAGTTACACTAATTGCAAGCTACAACTCGAGCTTGTGATACAGCAAACAGTATGTCAATACTGCAAGGCTGAATACACAGAGCTACCCCTGACTAAGACGTGCTTGTGCAACAACAGCTTGCTTGTCCAAGTGGGGGATGCTGTGTAACAGATCAACTCGCTGATTTCTAGTCTTGGACTGAGGGGAAGTGAATCTCGTCGAGTCAGATCCGAAAGTGTAGAAGCAAGGAATCGAACTGCGACTTGAGATGCAGAGTTAAACACCGGGTTTGTCGAGGAGGGGCAATCCGCGGAAGCTCGTTCTAGGATAAGGGTCCTTCAACGCGGGGTTTATCCAACGTCAAGCTGCAGCTGGAATCGTTCCTATCAAAGCTCTGTAAAGATCGTTACCCCTCATGAACAGAAATAACTTTCCGGACTTGAGTTGGCATTCATAAAAAAGACGAATACGGCTGACAGACAACATGCCTCGCCCAGCTTTCCTTGGAAATAGAATATAGTGAACTTCTTGTATCTCTCGGTTATTCCTTCTTCTTCTTACTGCCAAACACACAATGTCCCCCAGACATGCCAGATCCGGATTTCCTGTACGACGCTTGGATGATGAGGCTTCAGCGAACCAGAAGAGAGAATTGGATGGTATCGACATGTTGCAGGTTTGATGCACTTCAACAAGAATTATACAAAACATTGTATACGAGCTCTGCTGCATCAACGTCCCAGACAAGGAACGAATCACTCACCTGCAAGCAGCTTCGTCAGCATCTCCGGTCCCTTCCGCCCATTCCTCCCCTGGCCTCGCTTCCTCACATCCTCGCTCCTCGCTCCTCGCTTCTCGCTTGCCCGGGTGGCTGACGATCCCTGCGCCATGCACTCAAAATCAGCCCACAACGCGAGTTCTCGCATGTTCTCTCCCCCATCAAGATCCTCACCTCGTGCCATGCCCCGACATTGTCCAATGGCCAGTCGGCCACTCAACAGCAACGCAAACCTTGACCGTATCAAGTCCGCCTCTGCGCCCAGCACACGATGGAGTCCTCGACGGGACTACAGGTACTGAGGTGTGGAGTGGATTCCCATGGCCGGCAGCCAGCAGCAGTTATATCAGCCTCGTCCTCGCCCTCGCCGCGGAGGCCTCCGCCCACGCCAGATATTATTATCCTCCCTCCCAGCGCGAATCTAGCCGTCAATCTCCACCGGCATCCCACATCACCTCATGTCGTCCTGAGAGTCGTACCATACGAGTGAGAACCGGTCCTCAGGCTTGTCTTTTCCAAACATCTCTCAGACCGTGACTCCTAGATTCTGTGCGGGAACCGAGAAGACTTTGGAACCGCCGGGGCTCATGGTCGGCTTCATACTTTCTGAGATACTTAAGTCTTGCTCGCCCCAATAACGCCGGCACGTCATCATCAAGGACCAACAATTCGTCGAACCAAGCTCCACTGCAAGGCAAACCGCATCTGAATACTCGATTGGACTTCACTTCCTCCCGACCTCGGCAACAATCCGCTTAACATATATTGAATACATATCCAGCCTCAAGCCTCATCAACCAAACTCAATATCTCTCCAGCAACAATCGAACCATCTCCAGACCAGATGGCCAGCTCTGTACAGCAAATGCCAGGAGGAGATTACTTCTCCAAGCAGAAGAGACCTCAGGTATGTGGCTTCCAGCACAAATATCCCAATGATCTGATTGGTCCACAACCGGACTTCGTTTGTTGATAACCCCCCATGGCCTCGGACCACACCACCCCAAACATCGCCTGATTCAGGATGGGCTGACAGAGTATATAGAACAACATCATCACTACATCAACCTCATACTGGGATACACCAAATACCGACGCTCTTGTCTCCGACTCTTGCGAATCAACACTTGCATCACCAGCATCTCCACTCACAGCCTCATTCCCTCAATCATACTCCATCACCAAGCAAGAGGAATACAAGCCTGAGCTATCCTCCAACTTCGACTTTAGTGCCTCCGACGATTGGATGCGTTGGGACGATCCCTCCGACGCCGCCCTGTCACCAACATCAGACTTCTTCCCCGAATTCAAGGTCGAACCCGTCTCCCCGTCCATGTCCAACCTTGAACTCCAAGGCAGCGGCATTGGAAACATCAACATCGACGAGTCGGCTGTATTTGGCGAAGATCCCATCACTGAGGAACCACTTTTCCAAACCCCAAACGCACTCATCACACCTCCTCTCAACGAGATTCCTCGTGAGGGCTTATACTCCACACCCCTATCTTGGACGAGACCATCATCGGGAAGACGATCTGATTCAGACGCCTTTGCCCTTTCACCACAAGAGGAACTCAAGCTTCGAAATATCGCTATGCCTTCCAATCAAAGCCAAAAGAACTACCCCGCGTCACCCAATTCCTCTGCCTCATCACCAGAACCTTGTGAGAACAGTCGCAAGCGGAAGTCTTCAGTTGAAGATGATGATGAAGAAGACTCTCCACCAGCACGTGGCCATCCTGTCAAGAAGACCGCACACAACATGATCGAGAAACGATACCGCACAAACCTCAATGACAAGATTGCCGCCCTGAGAGACAGCGTCCCCAGTCTCCGCGTCATGAGCAAGAAGAACTCTCGGGGCGAGGAAATACAAGAAGACCTTCAAGGTCTCACACCCGCGCACAAGTTGAACAAGGTACGTTCTATCGACATCACGTCGGTTGTCAACATCAACCATGATCTCACCTGTGACCCCGACTACTCCTCGCTAGCCTCCGGGCCCAGCGATCAGCAGCTCCTGGGCATGAGCGAGATCACGGCGATGATGGCCGGGGACTGGAATGTTTGGGGCATGTGCTGATCAGCGCATAGGCGACTGTCCTCTCCAAAGCGACCGAGTATATTGCGCATCTGGAGAAGCGGAATAAATACCTCATGAAGGAGAATGCGAATCTAAAAGCTAGGGTGGATGCGTTCGAGATTCTGGTCATGTCGAGACAGCAACCTGGTGGTATGAAGCCGCAGATGTCGAGGAATTCGATGAGACAGATGCCGCAACAACAGTTACCGAGATATAGTATGGATTTTGGTCCGATCTGAGGGTGGGGGATGTTGATTTACTTTTTCAAAAAGCATAGCGGCTTGGTGGGTTGCTTTCTCCGGCGTTTTGAGGTACAAAACGCAGGATACCCAGCACTTGATCTGTCCGCCCCTTTTGAGGAGTGCGAAGATGCAGGTGGATGATAAAGATCATTGGGATGGCGCGTTTTTATTGGACCAGATATCGGATGTCGATAGTTGTATGCATAGCTTTTATAACTCCACTTCCATCTTGGAATAAGCTTCGTGGTGAAGTGATGATGATGGCGGGTAATGATAAACATCATAGACAACCCTAAGGAGATTATCTTTCTCTCGATTTGCACTTTCGTGTGCTTCCAGTGAAGCTGTTTGTGTGTATGAAGGCGCGGGAACATTGAGGTTGGGGAGGGCGTTGTAGGTAGTGATGCGACGAATGTACCTGGCACGCACACAGTGAAAGTGTTCCGTGAGTGATTTCAGACTTGGACTTCGACCCATGGATTAGAAGGCGGAGTACTTGAAAGTGCTTGGTGCCGAAGAATCGTTGCGTGGTATTTGCGGTATTGGATTGCGTTCTGGTAGCCTTGGAAAGAGGTCGAGAAGTCAATCGCCGCCGAGTGTGGAGTTGGAGGCCTGCGTGGTGAATTAGAAGAGGCGTCTTAGCAGCGTTTTCTCCATGGCTAACATCCCACGCTTTGCCGTATGTGGTATTTTCCGTCGGCCATACAGTCCCTTTGAAGATGAAGGATCTGGGTTGGGTAGGCCTGGAGTGGTGTCAAGATCGAAGAATGGTTGACGTTCCAATGAAAAACGCTAGAAGTTCAAGGTTCTAGCGTGTCTCGCTAAAGCTGCGGACGCTACTGTATTGCTTGATCCTTCAGCACGGCCCACTTGGCTACTCCTGTCTACGGCGTTAAGGTATGTATCATTATCCAACGGACATAACATTGATCTCCCCGGATTAGAAATGCAACTTGCTTGTTAATAGAAGCATTCTATTCACGTACTTCGAATGGAAGCCCGTTAAGCGTGAACTTAAAAGCATCCTCATACCAACTCTCACCACCTGGCAAGCTCACTGCACACTCACTCTGGTTCTCAGTCTGCAATTTGCACCAATTGTTCGGATTCCCCTTCCAAAATATTTTGAACGAAACACCACCATGTCTAGCTATCTCGTCACAGGTAGCTCCAGAGGCATTGGTCTCGAGCTTGTAAAACAATTATCCTCCTCGTCCTCTGTATCAGCAGTCTTCGCGACCACCAGAAAGTCAACTCCCACGCTTGACGAACTTATCCAAAACTCAGATGGGAAGGTTGTTCTAGTACCACTCGAGTTCAGTACTTCGAGTCTCAAGAATGCTGTAGATTTGGTCGAGAAGAAGCTAGAAGGGAAGGGACTAGATGTCCTGATCAATAACGCGGGAGTTATGGATTCCACTCCTGGTGGAATAAGTTCACTGTAAGTCTCCTCAGACGGGGTGTGAGCTGAGAGGACATTCTTGAATCACGAAGGCTGACGCATGATAGCTCCGCAGATACCTTGAATGATGTCCTTGCAACCAATGTTACCGGACCGCATCTGGTCATTCAAGCTTTCTTACCTCTTCTACAGAAGGGAAGTCTGAAGAAGATTGTCAATGTGTAAGTCTTCTAGCTGCATGAGCAATCTAGAGGACTAACAATTCATAGCTCCTCCACACTGGGCTCAATCGCCATGGCTCATGGCTATTCCTTCGCTCCAGCTCCAGCATACAAGGTCTCAAAGTCGGCTCTCAACATGCTAACTGTTCAATACGCCATGGAAATCGGCGAGCAAGGATTCACTGTTTTCAGTATTAGCCCAGGGGTATGTTTTCTAGTCCCTCATATAACCATACTGTCACAGGCCTTTCCCTAAACACCTGATGGCACGTTCAATATTAACATCTCACAGTGGCTGAAGACTGAGCTCGGAGGAAAAGACTACGCGGATCTTGATGTTGATGTTGGCGTGAGAGCAACGCTGGAGAAAATATTTGCTTCTACTAAAGAGGATAACGGGGCATTTAAGAATGTCAAGGTGAAGGGTTGGGAGAATACAGGAACAGCAAATCAATACGATGGCTTGAATCCTCCTTGGTAGATTGTTGAAACCATAGGAAGAGAATGAATACCGCTGTGTCTCAAAGACTTTGTCATCCTTGCTGACACGCTAAGCGAGACCTCTATTTTTCACACCTACCTATCTACTCTACTGCTTTCTATGACTTAAGACAGTGTACTTGAGAATAAAGTTAGTTCACAAACATTATAGTTGATCCCGTTAAACTAAATAGATTTGAGCAGAGTCAGGAAATGCACTAGTATTTGTGACTCAAACTGCTGTCCTACCTGCCATATTCACCCACCGTTTTGATGTTAACCTCCAGCTCTGGATCGTGCACTTGCATTTTCCCTATGATCTGAAAGTAGTACGGATACCGTTTGGTGATCAAATTGCTAGTATGCATGTGACTAGACCAGCTCATCGCGAGTCGCGAGGCATGAGCAGTCATGCTGAATTATACAAGTATATCCTTATTGACAACATCACCACAGCATTGCTCATTCACAACACCACTGTTCTGACCATTGCTAAATCTTGGAAAAACTACGAAATATCACCTGCCCATTGACCACATACCCAGAGTCCTGCTCCCAACAACCGCGCATTTCAATAGAGCCTTCCAAGCCATCGAGGGGCACGCCAGATGCGCTTCGTCCTATTGTATATCCTCTTTGCTGGCTCAGAGACCGACTTGATCACTTCCGCGTTGTGGCGCAAGATCAGTGGTATGAAATCGATGTTCAAGAAGCAGATGAAGACTTGTCCGATGTAGCGATGAGCCCTGGAGGCAAACAGAATAGACGAGAAACGAAGACGACAGCTATTGTCACAGAAAGCAGCAGAAAGATTGACAACAATAGAGACGAAACTCAGAGAGACGTCAGAAGAAGACTCAACAAAAACCGCTCGCATCATCAGGATCATGGTGACGAAAAAATGAACCAACAACCATCCATCAACCATACTCGTTTTGCGCAACAACAAACACAATATCTTGAATCAACGCGCGAAGTCTCTAAATTTCAAAAACCATATCCATATCGACAGCCTCTCAATATCCAAATCAAGGACATCATGTCTCCCAACCAGAAACTTTGTCCCGCGCAACAACAGCCCGAGATCATGGAAGTCCCCATCCTGACCGACCGCATATTCCCTATCAAAACCACCCTCTCCCCGACCGAACTCCCCCGTGTCGCCAACGAACTCCATACCGCTCTCTTAACATCCATAAAACCCCATCCTAGCCTTATGAACACCGACACGCGTCCGGAGATCCCAGCGCGCAAGATATCTGGTGAATATCGAGCTCCGATAGGTAGACAAGAACAAGCTAGGAGGACGGAGATTATGGACCAGTGGATGACGAAGGAGGAGAGGAGTATTGAGGGGAGGAGAAGGTGTCTGGGACCAGGATCTTATGAGGATTGGGTTGACAAGACGATGTTAATTGGTGTAGGAATGTTTGAACCAACGTTAGGGCCTTATGGTGGGGAGAATGTCCTGGGTGAGAAGGATAATGATGGGTGGAGCAGTGATGGGGAGTATGTGGATGCATTGACTGGTTTTGGGAAGATGGATATCAAAAAGGAGAATAAGGCAATGGAAACGGGTAAAAGAAAGACCCAGAAGGAGGGAGACAATACCAACAGCAGGATATCGAAGGAGAGAACGAATATCAGGATGGAGGGCAATGGCAAGAGAAATGACCCAATGAAGTATGACAACACGGCGAACACAGACACCAAACCTCGAATCATCCGACGACCCACATTCACAAAACTCAGCGATGAAGATTCAGATGGCCCAGCTTTCGCCCCGATATCCTCCAGATCTCGCTAAACCCATGCAATATCATGTCAGATCATTAGGTCTTCTTCTTGTTGCCTCTTGGTCGACCCCTCCTTGGCTTGACTTCAACGTTATCCTCTGCTGAATCAGCCGCTTCAACCAGTTCTCCACTTTCATCAGAAGTCTCCTTTGCATCACCGCTGTCGATATCCTCCACCTTTACCATTTCTGGAGAAGCAGGTTCTTCTTGCGAGTCAATCCTCTCCTTCATTTCTTTTACGATCTTCGCAGCTTCGTCCTCTTCACCATTCATGGATCCACAACCAAAACATCTCCATCTTCCAAGCTCGGCCAACCTCTTGGTTCCTGGTGGTGCTTGACCATTCACAAGTCTACAATTTTGACATATCAATGCAATACGATGCTTTGGTGCTGTCTCATCCTCTCCCATCATCAGATCAAGTATCCTATCATACCAGTTCCCTCCAGCATTCACATCTTCCGTTTGCGCATACTGTGGTGGGGCTGAAAATGCGTTTGGTGCAAATTCGGCATGCGATTGCTGTTGAGGTGATGCAGGTGGCGGCATTATCTGAGGTGGTGGTGGCGGCCTCATGATTGGTTGTGGTGTGGATGGCTGACTTGGACTATGTTCTGGTCTGCCAACATTCGCAGTTGGTGGCGGAGGTCCCATAGATATCCTTCCACTCTGTTTTTGTGTATTCTTCGGAGCTTTGGGTGCTGCAGGCTTCTTTGGCTTGGCTGGTGTTCCTCCATACTTTTCCAATAGAACCTGTGTAGAATCGTATTTCGTGGCAGCCTTCAGCTTCTCGATCGTCTTTGTACGCTCTGCTTGTTGCTCTTCCAGCCTTGTCGTGATGCTATCTGTGCGATAATCGTAGTACCACGTAATGACCGCTCGTATGAGATAGATCCTGAAATTATCAGCAGTGTTCTCCCTTCTTCCTGTGATCTTCTTACACGACCGGACTTGACGCCAAGGCTGTATATTCCAAGGGGCCCAGATTCTTCCATCCAACTGCCAAAAACAGGACCACGACACTGATGAGGTAGGCAAGACTTGTGTATAGAGTCCATAATGCTTTAAATCGACGTCCTCGTGAACGTAGCGAGTCCAGGTGTGCTTGCGACTTTGTGATCTTCGATGCCAGGGCAGCCAAGGTCTTTTCGAACGACGCTGGAGAGTTGTCGTCACCCTGGAAAGGTCAGCTTCTCCTAAACACGAGAGACTGCATCTCCTACCTTCCAGGGCCATAAGGAGACCATTTTAAAGCGATTCTCGTCGTAGATCACCGTATCATTGTTGTCGTGAATTTGGTACGTCAGAAGAGTGTTCACAAGGCAGAGACGTGGAGAGCTCTAGCAAGCATGTGCACGGACGAAGACTGGGTTCAATAGTCCCCTATGCCGCGCATTAAGAATGTCAGAGCTCAGAGTCAATTCTGAACACATCTTTGCTTTTGGAGAACTTCAATTACTTGTCGTATATATGTATTTGGTCTGCTAGCCTGTTTTATAGTCCTTTTAATTATTGAAATCCGTCTTGGTTGATTGATGTGTCCACAATGTTCCAGGTAACCTCCCAACATTCTTGCCATACCGGCAGCCTCGCGACAAGTCATTAACCGCATGCAGCGCCTTCAAAATTTGAAGGGCGCAATCGATTCACGCATCGCTGAAGAGCAAGCTCGCCAGAAAGCTCCTACTCCCGTATCGAGATCCTCTTCTACTGTCAGACGATCATCCTCTCGAAACGAATCTCCTGCTCAGAAGCCAAGAAAGCCTAGACCAAAAGACGATGGGAGCGCTCTCCCAGATACTTCGGAGTTTGAGAATACATTCGTAGTGGATGACGAGGAGGAATCCGAGAAGAAGCCTTTATTAGCAGAGGCTTCATCAACAATGGCAGACAGTAATGGGACAGCGGCGAGTGGGTCGGGGGATCCTGAGAAGGTAGCTGAGAAGGGTGCTGAGAAAGCAGCTGGATTTATGGACATACCTTCACAGGCGCCCGAGCTTTCTGCGGAAGTGCGCTCGAAATTGAAGAAGCTGGAGAAGCTAGAGAGTCGGTATCAAGGTTGGTCATTCGGGCTATTTAGTGAATAAGGGCTGATGTTGCGTCCAGAGCTTTTGAAGTCTTACCGAATAGCTCATTCTAGAGCTGTATCAATTGAACCATTCGAAAAGGCACTGAAAGAAAACACCCCCTTGACTGGCATATCCGATCCAGACGCGCTGGTAGAATATCTGAATCAGCTGAACATGAAAGGAGACATGGTCATGGACGAGTTCAAGCGGGTATCTGCCGACCGAGATGACTACAAGAAAAAGTTTGAAGAAGCTGAGAAGCAGGCATCGAGCGTAAAGGAGGAATTGGCAGTTTTGAGGGTTTCAACGAACGGGGAAGCTGGTGCTGCGGAGAAGGCAGATTCTGTCAGTATCGACACACCTACAGCATCTGTCAAATCACCCACTTCTTCAGTCCTGCGGATATTTTCGCCCAAGCAGAAAGCCGAGCCTACAGATAGTAAGGATGTCAATGAGGAATTCTTTTCATACGATGACGAAGTGCCGAAATTACAGGCCGAGCTCCAGGGGAAGACTATGGAGGTCGAAGAGCTGAAGAGCCAGGTTACTACGCTTGAGAAGGATTTGGCTACAGCACAAGAATCTAGCGCGGGTATGGTTCATGATTTGGAGAAAGCTACACGTGAACTCAATGAATCGAAAGAAGGTTCTGCAGAATTAATGTCGAGGCAATCTATGATCGACGAGCAGGTGAAGGAGATCAACGGCCTGAAGGAGAAGCTTCAAGCCACCGAAGCACAGATTTCCACCCTCGAAGCCAGTCTCGCGAAGCAGAAGAAGGAAGCGGAAGACAGGATATCGTCTCTCGAAGTCGGTGTTGCTCGTCAAAAAGCTGAAACGGAGTCAGCCACCAAGGATTTCAAAACCCAATCTAGCACTCTAGCTGATGCTGAGAAGCTGCGCGAGACGCTAGAGGCGCAGATCAAGGGACTGGAAGCTGCGCAAGAGAAGGATAAGAAGCGGATTCAGGAGCTGTCGGATCAAGCCAAGTCATTGAAAGCTCAGATCGAGGAAGCCGCAAGTCACGAGCCAGATGAACCTCAGAAGGCTGCAAGCACAGACCCACCAGCCGCGGGACCTACGACCGGTGCAGCCAAGAAGAAGAACAAGAAAAAGAAGAAGGGTGGAGCTGCTGCCGTATCTACATCGAAAGACGAGACTGAGAAGGCATCGGACTCAGTACCAGCGACTCCTATTGCGACTGACTTGGAAGCCGAGATTACAAGACTCAAGGGAGAGGTTGCCGATCGGGATGAACAGATTGCCAAGCTGCAATCGAAGCGAAAGACTGAGGAGGACCTTCGTGAGGAGATTGAAAACATGCAAGAGAACCTGCTAAATATTGGCCAAGAACACGTCGAGGCCAAGGAGCAGATCAAGGAGCTTCAGAAAGAAAAGACAGAGCTCCAGCAGAAGATCACAAATCTTGAAAAGGATATTGAGACTCATAAGAGTCGAGCCACGACACTCGAAAATGACATCGAAACCCACAAGAGTCAGTCAAAGGATTCTGAAAAAGTAGGAGCTGATTTCAAGTCATTGACAGCCGAGTACGAAGAGCTGAAGCTGAAATCGGTATCGCTGCAGACCGACCTTGGTGCCGCTCAACAGCTCGCCGCATCTCGATATAGAGATTTGACGGATCTCCGAGATGTCCTCCAGAAAGCTCAACCAGAATTGAAGAACCTTCGAGCTGAAAATGCTACACTGAAGTCCACCAAAGAAGAACTAGCTACCAAGACCTCAGAATTACGACGCCTGGAGGCTCGTGAAAAGGATCTAAAAAGCGATATCAACAGCTTCAAAAAGCAGGCTGCTGATAGCCAGAATGAGATTCGAACACTCAACGAGAAGGTCACTCAGGAGACTAATGCTAGACTACGTGCGGAGGATCAACAACGTATTGCTTCACGAGACATGAGAAAGGCCGAGGCTGAGAAGATTCATCTTGCTGCGTCAGGTGAGAAGTCTGCAGCTGAGCTTGCAAAGGTACAAGAAGAGGCTGGCAAACTACGAGCAAAGGTTAGGGAGCTTGAAGATCAAGTCTCGAAACTTTCTTCCGAGTCCAAGGGTCTCCGAGAAGAAGTTGAACTCCGCGGTTCCCAGTACAACAATGCTCAAGGTCTCCTTGGCAGCATGCGTGATCAAGCAGGCGAGATGGCAATGCAACTCAAGGAGGCTAAAGATCAGGCCGAGTCACTGGAAGAAGAGCTTGGCGAAGTGCAGCGACTACTGAGCGAGCGAACAAGAGAAGGCGAAACTATGAGGAGGCTTCTGGCTGACGTGGATGATCGCGCCGATGCCAAGGTCCGAGAGATGCGGGAACGTATGGAAGCAGCAATCGAAGAGCGAGATCGAGCTGAGGACGAGGCGAGCACTAATGGAAGGAGGAAAGCGAGAGAGGTGGAGGAGCTCAAAGGCAAGATTCGAGATTACGAACGTGATCTCAAACGTGCGACGGAAGAGAGAGAAGAGCTGGAGCACAAGGAGAAAGACTGGAAACGAAAGCGGGATGAGCTTGAAGGAACAGCAGATCATGCCTCGAAAGAAGCCGATGAAATTCGCTCAGCCATGACACAGCTTCGCGAGGCTCTCGATGGGAGCGAGAAGCAGGTTCGTGATACAGAAAAGCAGCGAGCTGATCTGCGAAGGCTGCTTGATGAATCGAACCAGCGATACGAGAAGCTGCAGAAGGAATTCAAGGCACTGCAGATCAAGCAGAGGGGCTTGGCTGAAACGAGTTCTAGAAGCTCGATGGACAGCGGGAGTGGACGTGGAACACCTGTCAATGGATCTGGGCCAAAGATGGATTATGTGTATCTGAAGACCATCCTACTGCAGTTCTTAGAGCAGAAGGACAAGAAGCGGCAGCAGGATCTGGTAAAGACCGTGCTGGGGCAATTGTTGCATTTCGATAAGTACGTTTACCGACCTGCCCTTCTGAATTAAGCATACTGACAGCCTTGCAGAAAGGATCAAGAAAGATGGATAGCAGCTATTGCAGCAAAGTGAGGTACGATAGAGGCATCATTGGAGTCCAGGGTTGGCGCTTCAATTGGGAATGAGCGGCATAGCATTACGGCACAGTGTACAACATCTTGTCGGGGAGCCTTACGGACTTTGACAGCACACCCATTCGCATCCTGCAAGTGATTTCAGATATGTGACGACTGTGTCTGACGTAGGATCTACTCTACAACGCCGCTTGAATGAAGGCTGAGAGAGTGTTGGGGGTACAAATGCCCTGCAGTATCACAGCATCGGACGTGGTCGCATTTGGTCTGGGTGCCGAACATCTCAGCCTCTCCTCACAGCCGATCGCAGTTTGCCAACGGCTTAACGCATTCTCATGGATCGACCCGTGTTTGTTCATTATCGTTCTCTTTCATTTCAAATCATCAGTCGTACAATCAATTGTTTTCCGAGCGATACCCGAAGATTCGTTCATACCATGGAAGTTTTCCTTCCGCAACAGGTTAACCACATAGATCGCCTAGTGGGCTGACTTGGGTGCTGATGCGGCTCTTCGTCCTGTTTCGTTCGCTTCTTTGCATTCCTCGATGTTGGTTTAGATCATATGGTTGATTTCAGTGTTCCTCATTCGTTCATGCGGCGTTGGGTGTGCGCGTCCAACATCTGAGCCGTGTTAATGCAGATATTAATGTAGGAAATTGTGCTGCTTTAGTTAGAGATTATAAGTTTCAGTATCTAAGCCCTGGCTTCGCCTACACGAATTCACAGAAATAGCTCTTCGTGCTGTGCAACCCAATGGTTTGCTCCTGGTGTGAGGCGAACCCAATTCCCGTACAACAATATCTTTCCGATCCCCCATTTCTATTTCGGTTTCTATTCCATCCTTATTGTCCTCCTTTGCATTGAGGCCGTCGTTGTACGGTCGTACATTTGGTCCTTAATATCATCAACCATTCATTTTCATCATGTCTGATAAAGGCACCTGCCCTAAGGGTGGTCAATGGTATGCAGCCTCATCAACGTCACAGCCTCATGCTAATGTCTATCAGGTACACATGCCATGATCAATCTCCAACGTTTTTTGGGTGCTGCAGCAGTAACCCATGCAATGGCATCGGCTGTCCGTCGGACGATCTTTTTGCCGCTGGAATGGGCGAGAATAACGGGACATACTGGCCCGGTGTCGCCTGCTCGACTGGAAAATGGTATACTTGCATGGCTCAGACACCGTCCTTTCAAGGATGTTGTATCAGTTATCCATGTACTGGAGATGGAGGGACTTGTGAATCGGGGAATTTGTTTCCGGCTGCCTTTAATACTTCGAGCTCTTCGATAAGCTCGACACCATCCTCGACTGCGACTTCTACTGGAGCTGTTACAACTACGGCATCGACCACAGCACTCCCTTCAGTCTCGCCAAAGTCTGGAACGAACATTGGATTGATCGCAGGTGCAGCAGCAGGAGGGGCTGTCGCTGGTCTGCTTGCACTCCTGATCGTCGCCTTCTTTGTACGAAGATGTATGAAGAAGAGGAAAGCTGATGTTGCAATATCGGCCTCTGACAATCAACCCGAGTCAGCAGGAGCAGGTGATCATTTCCTATCCAAAAGTCCTGAGACTTCGGTGTCTCCTTATAATGATGGTTAGTTTCCTTTGGTATCACCTCCTTTTCATCATTCTAATGTTGCACACAGAAGGATATTATCCCGGCCAACCAATCTTCGCCCTCCCTCATGATCGCAAGCACGCACGTCTCTCTCCAGATTTGACTTCTACTCTGGGACCGCCTGAATATCACTCACGGCAGCAATCACCCAATAGAAATACCTTTGTGAGTGAGATAGACTCTACGATCGTGCATGAGGTCGGAGAGGGCCAGTCTCCCTCCTCACAATGGGGTAGAAGCCCAGAGCTAGCGCAGGGAGGGTTTCAGAGAGGTGGTGGAGGTGATCAAAATCATTCCAGCGGTCATGGATTGGGCTTGGCTGGAGAAAGTATTGCGGAGCTGCCGAGTAGGAATTAGTATCGTTGATCGTGGTTGGTAAGATTTCCCTTGTACATATGAACTGTTTTTGGGCGATTTAGAAGATGATGCTAGTAATATCTTAATTTTCATGCCTTGTAGGCACATTATATACCTCGTCCCAAGTCATAGCAGGTTCTCAAACTTGATTTCGCAATTCACTTTCAATGACCAGCCTTATCGGAACATTGATGTTACTCTGACTTCATAGCTTCTCTGGCACCAGCTGTCCAAAGAAGCGACAGACCACCAGTACCAAAGTGCCCAGCAAGGTAGGACATTGGGCAGTCGAAATTTGAGGATACGCTATACAGAAATGACTAGTATCAAATACAGTCGTTCTATATAAAAATTAGAAACATTCACTCGCAATGTCCGAAGATCTTAAGGACACTATCCAGTCTATGCTTGTGGTTTTGTGTATCATATATCTTGGGCATTGCGAGCCCGGCTCCAATTCTCGCCTAGAAAAAGGGGCGATTGCACCGCATGTACGACACATCCAAACTCTCCTTGACCAGATTTGTCTTGATCGAACCTCCTACAACCCATCTCGTCTTCCGATATTCATTTCTGGTTATCAGTAACACGACCTGTAAGTCCTCCAAGTGAGTACTATTTTCGTAAAGCTCAAGCTCTTACTGCACCACGTCAAGATCCCGAGATATTGGGAATGCCGCCGTGGACACGGTCAAACGAATATTGAGAAGAAGTTTCATATGAGACTGCCTGCATTGTGCAGAGTGATGTTGGCAGCGCTGGCACCAATTATGTACAGCGTCCATGTAAAGTTTGGTTTTCGTCGCAGATCACTTCTCATTGTCCCATCATCTTGTGGGACATTGACAACTTTGTGCTCCAGCATTCGTTGTAGCAATCCATAGTCCTAGCAGGTACCGGACATCCTTGAACTTCTGACTTTGCAATGGCAGCGTAGCTCCCTGATCCTTACATTATCCCGAAGCTGGGATTTACGCCTCATCTGTACTATAATGACCCCAGAAATGAGGGACATTGACACCGACTTATAGGAATTCAGATTAACTGAACCACATCACTTACCAAAATGCGTTACTGAATGTCCCTGTTTCCTGGGGACATTCATTCTTACCTTTCGTACGAGGGCGGCGTATCTTCGACTTTCGGCGCTTTCTTAATTGAAACCGCCTCCAGAGTTGCTTCCTCATCGCGGTTTACGCGGTCCTGACGAACCTTTGCCAACCTCTGCTTCACCGTCAAAGGCTCTTGATGCACATCCACTGCCTGGATGTGATCCAACAACCACTGCTTCACAACTTCTCCCGCTCGGTACTTTTTCTGCTGCCACTGAATAGCGTATTCGGCGAGGCGGAAAGCCGCATTTCGTCCATTGTATCGGTAGAACGATTCTCCAGGCGCATAGGTGCACAGCATTCGAGCTCTTCGTCTTTGATAGGCATAGGTCGCGATGCAAATGACTGCAATTGGCAATATAAAACTGAAAATGCATAACCCAACCGCAAGGCCGATGGAGACTTGTGGTGACATGTCTTGGATGGATATGGAAAGTGGTGACGAGATAAGATTCTGATGTTGAATATTTGATGGCTGAGCTCTTGTTTGAAGTAAGGAGTGTTGATTTCAAGGATATCAAATAAAAATAAAAAATAAAAGATTTAGATTGTGCGTTCAAAATGAAGCTGTAGGTTATTAGTGGCTGTACAGTTCGGGTATTTTACTTGGATAGGCGTAATGCAACTCAAGTAACTCGACGGACTTGTAACTTACCAAAGGTTTGGAGAAAAGATTGAAACTTTTTGAAAGACAGCAAGCAGATCAAAGACGAGAATTAACCAACATTGACCCTTTTTACAATACGTATTGACTGAGATCTTGAGGCCCTGGACCTGGAGCCGGACTTACGGGCGAAAGCCTCGCTTGGAAAAGGGGGTAATAACCCCATGTTAGAAGGATATTCATCAAGTATCTTTCAATGGAATAACAAGTATATATTACAATCAGAATCATGAACAGAATGGAGTATGAAAAGTCAAGTAAGATTGATTCTTTAATCTATCTTCCACGATGTCCCTAGATGCTGCAGGACATTCTCGTGACTTAACAACTGAGCCAAAAACAGCGGTATAAGATCCAGCTACTATGCCAAGGTATGCACCATATCCTGTCCATCTATAAGGATCTTTCTTACAAGTAAATCTCCTAGTCATTCTGTATTCCAAACCTGCCCGACACAAGCGTGTACCAAGTTGACCATCTTCCAATCATAGGAACCGGATTAAGAGTCGAAGACGCCTTGAATGGCAGGAACAGAGCGCCAGAGACCAGTATAAATCGATATCACAGAGATAAAATCGATATAAATGGTAGAGATACATATCTTACTCCAAGATTCTTCATTCCTTCTTCACCTCAATCACATGAATCCGCTCCCCTCCTCGCCTCAAGACTTGCGAGAATGTCCCACCCATCACAGGACATTACAACATCTCAATAGCACTTGCTATCCATCCCCTCACTTCCTGTCCGCTCAAACACTCTACCTTCCCCACTCTAGGTCATGTCGCGGGTACTGCAGCTACCTCTTTCGCTCCTCCCTATTTCGAACCCATTTTTAAAGGTCCAAGGCCTAAGAAACACAGATACGACACAAGATCTCCAGACCAATTGCTTCAATGTTCTATATACTTACTTTCACCTTCCGTACTTTACTTATGTATATCACAACGCTGTTTCATCCGACCACAATTACCCCAAGTAACCCATACCAAACCATCACCAATGCAAAGACCCAACAATATATCATCCAAAAGTCCCATTCTTGACACCACCCTAGAGCCATACCATCATCTCGACAAAGTCACAATGACCACGAAAAGAAGGGATATTGGGAAACCCAACAAATGAATGAGTATATGCATCATTTCGGTGTACGTTACCTACTACGACATCTTATCTTCTCGTCTCATCTCACATTAAAAAGCCCTCATTCATCTCATATACCATGCTTTCTTTACTTCAACGATCATCCATACCTAGAAAGAACACCATGCCAAATCCAGGAATGGCCAGATGACAAAAAGTCCTACCAGCACAGTACGGTTTATTCCATGGTCTTGTACAACGCCATTCTACCGCTTCTTGTACTCACAACTCCATCCTTCGATTCCCTCCCCTTTACTCCCCACCGCTAGGCCTGGAATCAACACACCCTTCATCCCCACCGTATCCTCCAACCACTCTGCTCCCGCCATACCACCAGCGTTTGCCCTCTTATCTGGTACCAACTCCAACATAGGTGTCAAGAACTCGGCTACTTGTCTCGCCTCATTCTCCTTGAAGTGGTATTTCTCCTTGAGTACATCTGGAAGCGCCCAATGACGAAGTCTGTGGATGTTGCGAAGCTCGCCTTTCCGATTGAAGATCTCTTGGGACCATTTTCCTGACATGGTGAGGGATTTGGGGAATTGACCGAGAAGTTCGATTATCTGAGCTATGTGGTCGTCATCCTTGCCGTATTTAGTACCGGATTGGGGGTCGAAGAGGTAATCGCCGGTGATGAGTTCAAAGACCTTCCCCAATTAGCTCCATCTAACAACACATGGATATTTACATACCATCGCAGCCATTGACCAAACATCGGTGCTAGCACCCCATTTCGAGCCCAATATGACTTCCGGTGATCTGTATTGTCTTGTCTGGATATCGTTTGTGAAGTGGTGTGTAGTCCAACACGCATTTCCCAAATCTGCAATCTTCACCGAAATCTTCTCAAACCCTGTAGGTTCTTTCTTATCGTTCGAAGTTTTGTCAAGGGATATGCCTGAGACTTCGCGGGTAAGAAGATCGCTGCAGCATATTAGCTCGGATCAAAAGAAACTTCAAGACAACCTACGCAGTCTTTTCTCTTTGCTTGTGCTTCTCCTCCTCTTCCTTCTCCTTTGGTGACGAGCTCGTAGATCCGCCTATTGCACCTGTCATTAGGACAGGATCTTGGGGAGGCGAATGTTTAGTCTTGACAGGAGATTCATTACCTTCGTGCATCATCTGGTTCAGGCTTGTGTGAGAATTGGCCGTACTGCCTGGGTACCGTAACAATTCCGCGTGGTTGAAACTGGCATTCAATGGACTCGGTAAAGGTTGACTGCCAGTGATGAGTGTCCGACGTCTTCTTCGTCCATTTGGATTATCATCCTTGTTTTCCTTCTGCCCCTCATCCTTGACGTATGTCTTTACAATCTGCTCCACATCTCCAATCTCTATCAATACGTTCTCCGGTTTTAGATCTGTATGTATAATTCCGCACTCTCTGTGTAGATAATCCAACCCCAGGAGGACTTGCTTCGTGATCTGCTTGACCAGCGGCATCGGGATACCACGATGATTCCATCGCTTGATTAGGCCCAGCAAATTCTCACCCAGCACCTCGAACACCATGCAGACGTGTGTGCCATTGGGACCTTTATGCTCGAATGAATCCAGCAGACTGACGACGTGCTTCCGTCCGGGATGATCAGGCTTAGCCGCCACAATCTTGTTCAGCAGCTTGATTTCGTCTATGGCCGTTTCGGTGTAATGCGCGGCGGACCGTACAACCTTCAATGCGACGTGCTTCTGCGTGACATTGTCTCTGGAGAGCCAGACGGTTGAAAAATGACCCCATCCCAGCTTGCGCACCACGGTATATTTTCCATCCTTGAATTGCTCACCGACCTGAACCGGGTGGTACCCTCCCTTGCAGTAGTCTTCGGAATCTTCTTCGTCTGCGGTGGTCTCGGCGGCATCTTCCCGCGTCGATGAGGAGGAGGAGGGGGATCGGTTCATTGTTTTCGAATTGTTTGGCGTCGGTCTGTGGCCGTTGTTATTGGTGGTTAGCAGAGACTTGAAGAGCGACGACATTTTGGAAAAGTGTGTAGGTGCGGAAGTGAATTGCAGTCACGATCATCATGGCAGATCGGACACAGGTAGAGGTGAATAGATTGTGCACATCTTGTTTGCGAAAACTGAAAGAGAAGATGGGCGGTCGACGTTGATTGCGATGTGATAGATATGCTCGCTCTCGGCGCCACGATGTGGAGGGGACTTACCCTGCGGATGCTTGATTCGACGATGCCATGGCACTGTCCGCATCGTGTTGTTGCTGGCCCTCTGTGGTGATGATGGGTTTCAAATCCTTCTTCCTCTTCTTGGTGGCATTCCCATTGCCGGCGGAATTTGCGACCTGTTTTGCCTTCTGGATCGCGGCCTGCTTGATGTGAGAGCCGTTCATGATCAGTTGGTGGGGTGGCAGAGATATCGGAAGCGGATGCGAGGGCAAGAGAGTTTCGACAACGATACTGCGATAACTATTTCCCTTTCCCTGGACCCTGATGTCGTCGGGCTGCTCCTGCGCAGAGGGGCGGGCGTGGCGGTTGCGATTTCGATTCCTGGATGCTGGAGTTCAGCGCCGTGATCTGGAGGATAGGATGAGGATGTATGACGCGGGCGGAAGCCGGTCGACGGTGCAGTTTCTGGGCAGCAAAAACCCAAATGTCCAGAGCTTCCAAAAACAGAGGCGCAATGCGACGATCAGCGTACAGGCGGGATTCGATGGGCCTGCGACTGCAATGTTTTCGTTACGCGATGTTTGTGGACATCAACAGCCGGACGAGAGAGGCAACTCTGCACACAGCGTCTGCGATGGTCATGGGAAGGTCGCAGCGCAATCAATTCATCTGACAATACAAGAATATGGAGAAGAGCGACGTGAGCTGAGCTGAGCTGAGCGAGTGCACTGCGCGAGGCCGAGTCCAGAGAGTCCAGTCCAGGTTCCTTGGTCTGGAGGTGTCGTCTCGAGCAGTCTGCAATAGGAGGAGGTGGGCCAGTGAGGAGGGGTTTAACTCGTTGGAGAAAACGTGCGCCAGAAGCAGGCCTTTTGGCGCTGGCTAAGACGTCGAAGGTGATGATGGAGAGTGGCTTAGGGGGCAAGTATTGCTATTGGCTGCAGGTCCAAATCTGCGAGATGTTTACAATCTATCAATCTTCAGGGCAACAGTTGTGGTATTATGCACATGTGTACAAATACCAAATATCAATATCAAATTCGAGATGAGGCGGAGAGCAGGGTCATGAGCGTTGGTGAGGGAACATCTGAGGTCTGGAGCCGGCAACAGGGAAGCTTCAACAGTCCCGACAGCGCTTATGAGATGTTCAACCAATGGCAGCGACGATATAATCTGCTAAAGAGGTTGAAGAGGGTCAGGGTGTGAAGAAAAAAGGCGCAACCTGCAACCTCTGCTGTAAATGTCTCACGTACTCATAAGAAGTGGCGTTGATTGAGGCTGGTATCAAATTCTTGCTCAGCTGGCACTGCATATCCCTTGTCGGATGCCCCAAAGCGTCGATATGTTCCTGAAAAGACCTATAAATGGCTGGATATTATCGCATCTTGAAAGATGCAGGGTGTGTATCACACATGATCGGACCTTACGTCCACGAATATGGGAGTCTTGAAGGCGCCTCCCTGCCAGTAAGCGATGAAGGTTGGTGGGAAGAGACGTGGGGGAATGTTTCATGCTCAATGCTGACTCAGGACTCGTGATATCTCAATCTCAACCTCCTCACGAGCAACACCCACATATCAATCATGGCAACCACCCGAGTCGTTCATCGCTTTCGTGGGGATGAACTTGATGCTCTCACGAAGGGGGATCAGAAGAATGAGCGGAATGGTGGACCAATCTACTTCTCCTATGCGACTCATCCAGAATTTGGGTATCTATCCAATGACTTCAAGACCCTTTTTTGTCTGATTGATAATGAAGAAGGATGTCAGATTCTTGACATGAACTTTGGATCTGTCGAGCAGTAAGTAAAGCACAATGAACCACAACATTACTAATTTCGTGCTTAGATATTATCAATGGCAGAAAGCACAATTCTTCCAAGATCGTACAACAGAGGATAAGATTTTTGAGGCCAAAGGTGACCCCGAACTATGTCATCGGCTGGGTAGAGAAGTATCATGCTATGATCGCAAGAAATGGAATCCCCTCAAGGAGAATATGATGGAGGCTGGAATCTTTGCCAAGTTCTGGAGTCCGCATCCTGTCGCCATTCATCAAGAGGACATTCTGAGCAAGCTATTCAACACTGGAGACCGCGAGCTGGTTTATGCTGTTGAGGAAGACGAAGTATGGGGTATTGGATATCGGCCTGGAGACGCAGCGAACACCCGAGCTTCATGGGGTCAGAATCTCTTGGGCAAGGTCATCATGGAAGCTCGTCGAATGACCCGAGCGAATTTGGGAATGAAAGTCACCCTAGGACATATGGTGGTGGGGCAGGAGGAAATGGGCTTCAGGCTGGCTTGGAGAGATGGGAAGATTGCTTGGGATGATAATGAGAAGCTCGTGGTTGTGAAGGAGAAATGTAAGAAGAAAGGACAACTTCAAGTCGCAACCCAGATGGTGGCTATTGCCAATAATGCTCCTGATGGTTCAATGGCCGGAAAGCTTATGGAGCGACTGCGTGTCAGTAAAAGAGCATTGGAAGAGTAAGGGCGAAGTGAAAAGTACCATGTGGTTTGAAGAAAGAACATCCACAAGCGGTGAATATCACGTGAGTAGCAGATGCTCACTACTGGTTTGCCGGCATCTCTCCTGCATCCTTTTTCTTCATCAAATTGAGCGAGAGTTGTCCGTTGTTTTACAAAGTTTCATGTCCTCATAGGGACGAAACGCGTTCTGCACGGCATGTATGTCAATTGTGGCCAGCTGCATAGACCGAAGCAGCCGCCTAAGGCACTGCTTGAAGCATCGTACAAATCAGGGCTCTTTAAGTCGGATCTCTTCCCTTCCAGTCTCTAGTATGTTAGTATCTGCTTGGCATTCTCTACCCCAGTAGAACATTCGACATGCTGCCGAAATTCATCGCTTGATATTCTTGTACCTTCAAAAGCCAGCAACATCGCCATCCAATCCAACGAGCTTCTCTGAATCATAGCCTCAGTCACCCGTCGAGCTTCATCGATCTCTCAAGCTATAATGGATCCAGTTGGATGTGGGGTTTGTGGTACGCCTACCAGACGTACTTGTCAAGACTGCAAGAGTGCAGCATATTGTTCTTCCACCTGCCAGACCAAGGACGCAGCTCTGCACAAACTAATCTGTCAGAAATGGATCGACATCCTCGCGAATGTTGGCGAAAGACCTGAGGACACTCCTAAAGTGACCTACAAAGTCGCCATACGTTTCGATGACAACGAGCCTACTCATCAAACGCCAAAACTCACTTGGATTGGTGTCACACGCAAGACAGATGTCGATGAAGACGAAGAAATATGCTGGAACACTCATTCGGCGCTAATCCTAGAAATTTCTTCTATGGTCGGCATGACGGGAAGATACAGATTTGGACTGAGGGGGTCGAGAAACAGAACAGAGATGAGGACGAAGATGAGGATGACGAGGATGATGAGGACTTTATTGAAAAGAACTCTGAATGTGGGGATAGTGAGGATGATGAGGATGACTAGGATGATGATGGTTGTGAGGATGATGAGGATTGTGACGATGGGATATATATTTAGGGAGAGCACGGGACTTCAACCGTATGGATTCAGACATCTACCGAACATAGGTAAATCGACCCATCAGAAGAGCCGACGAGCATCAGGACACGAGGACACTGTACTTACTTTCATCACAGCATAATCGCAAATATGCATAGTCATCAAGTACGTTTCCGTCGAAGTTTCGATATCCTCAGTTCTCAAAGATTCTGTCCAAAATAAGGCGAAAGAAACACGCTTCTTGCGAGTTGCTTGTTAAAAATAAGAGGTTTTATTCAAGTACTTCTCAATTGGAAAGCCCCCTTTACCCTGCAACAAATATTTTGTCGAAACCAAACGATAACAACATATCATGATCTGAAGAGGAATCAAAACATGCTGGATCTGATGATCAATCTTCTCAAAAACATTTGATAGAACTGGCAACATCGTTGAAGTTGAAGTCATTCAAGTTGTAAATGCCAGGATTCACAATCCCACTGATACTGGAGCCCGAGCAACCAGCGTTACTGGCACATATATCAGCATCACCGAAACATCAAGCTTAAGGTTTTTCGAGAAGTAGAGAAGATAGGAGAAAGAAGACATACTACCAAATAGTACAAGTTGTCCCCTTATCAGGCCCAATCGAGCTGATCGCATCATTCCAATTGCCGACGAAATTATCTATTCATTCCGTCAGCTCTATCTCAAGTTACCTACAGAATACTGGACTCACAGCAAACACCAGTGTTAACTTTCAAGTTCTGACAGGCGGGCTGGAAATTGGCGTTGATGCAAATGTAGACGTTGGTGATGGCACGGGCGGCCAAGGCTGAGTTGTCGGCTGGGACGAGGGAGATGCCAGTTTCGCCGAGGTGGGATTCGAAGAATCCTTCTGGGACGGGGATGATTTCAATCTTGGAGATGTCTTTCGAGGCTGATTGAGGGGTGGCTGCAGCGTTGGCGAGGGCCAAGATGGTAGAGATTGCAATTGGGAACTTCATGTTGGTCTGATGAGAGTGTTTTTGTGAAAAAGTGAGTAGCTATGAATTGAACTGGGCAATCTTGCTGTGCTGGAGTAGATTCCTGTTGGGGCTATGCCAGCTCTTATATACTTCAATCTTCGAAGCACAAAGCTACTTGGAATATTAAACACGTGCGGTTCACCAGCGTACGCTGCTCGTACTGCATGTTTCCGTCTGACATGTACCACTTGACAGAACATATTCTCACTGTTCTGTCGAAAGCCAGCACATAAACAGACATTGGCAGTTGATTCCAATAAGCTTATGTGGCACTACTTGGGTCAGCAGATGTTACTGGTCAATATTTCGTTGAGAGATATACTGTAACATGCAGAGCCGCATAACAACCCTGTGCTACAAGACCTTTTTTGATTTATCTATAATTTAAAATATTTTATCTGTTATATTTAGCTTAATTCTAAATAATTCAAGCTATTTATAATTCAAGTCTAGGTTTCTTTTAGTATTTAAACTTTCGATTATAGTTATACCTTTAGAGTTTGTAACTTTGCAAAATTTAAATCTTGCCTTTCTACTTCTTAGAAGTTGTTGAGATAGTTCAGAGCAAATGTCGGTGTAAGTAAGTAAGACAAAATAGCTCTCGTGTCTTTGTGCAGACAAACTTTACGTCGTAGTGCCGGCCTAATTGCTGCCGTACGATCCCAAATTGACTGCAACAGAAGCTTGTGATTGTCAAGCCCCTCCTTTGCTGCTTGTGTCCAAAATTCAATTACCGTTGTCAGATCTCTCATTGCTTGATAACTCACAACGACCAAGTTCCTCGGGCTTTGCTGATAATCGAAGACAGCTTCGACCCAGCAGTCTGCTGCCACATCCGCATGCTCTTTCAAGTACATCCATCGATCAGTGATAATCAGACTCTCTAGTACTCCCGCACTGAATGCCAGGAGTGACCACGTCATGCTCATATCCTTCTTCAGGATCAGGCACGGGTAAAAGATGGTTAGCTTACGAATCTGACCAGTCCTTGCTCTTATCCACATCTACCTTGTATTGTGTTGATTTTGTCTGAGGCCCCAACTTGCTCACCCAGTGTCCCTCGTCCTTGACCCATATCATCTTCGCATTCCTCCGTGGCATTAGGACAATAGGTATCATTGACAGAGGCATCCCAAGTGTCTCTGCCATGGTCGATGTAAGTGCTTCCGAACTGAGATCTTCAGGCAGGCATGTTTTGCGAAAAGAGATTTCTTCATAGCAGGATTTGTGGTGAGTAGTGACTCCATTAAACCATTGTGCTTTAGCGATGATAGCATATGGGTTCAGCGGTTTACTCAGATACGGAATGGGATCTTTTAAAGTAGAGTCCATTAAAGGCAACTCATCTTGTTCGGACAAGCCTTGAACAAGGTGGTTGAGCGTGCTTTGGATATCGTTGAGTGTGATGTCTCGGTGTTTTGTGTCTTGTCTGCAGAATCGTTGAGGCCAACAATAACAAGACTGCCGAGGTATGTGATCTCTTGCTGTCAAATTGGTCCTAGAGTTTGGTCCGGGCGGAGCTTCACAGAACCGCGGAGTAGCTCATCCAGGACGATGTTGTCATAAACAATGTCATTTGGATGTGTGTAAATAGAAGAATGAATGTAGAATCTCATGGCTGCCAAGACTTCTCATTCTCGAGACACTCCTGTTATACATTGGGAAGAATCAGTGCCAGTCTGCAAGTTCCTCACAAACTTAACCATTACATCCAATCTCAATCTCTGTCCTAGCTCAGTAATTTTTGGATGTTCTGGTTCAATCAAATTCTCTCTTGATTGGTCTCTCTTCGCTTTCCTTCTTGACCGATCTCAATTCCAACCTTGACAACAGCTTTTGTCGCTTGGCCAATGGCTGCTCTAGTCAACAGTCAGTAAATACCGCAGCTTTCGGAGCATAGAAGGTACCTTCAGATATTGCTCTTTACCGAGGTGGATTCAGGGAGGTTCGGAGGACTTGCATCAGTCCAGTCCAAGAAATCTGCTACGACCTTTGCCTTCTTGAGCTTTTCAAAATACTCGAGGAATTTTGCAGTAGTCATGTACTCGTCAATAATTGCCTGTCTAGTGTTTTCGTCGTATGCAGTTCTGCCACTACCCATTGCCTCGTTCAGGACCTCCTCGCAGTATTCGACCAGAGCTTCCAGGTGGTACTTGGAGAGTGCTTGGTGGTCTTTTCGGATCACTGTGACGGTTCTAATGGCCGCAGGGCGAATGCTTAGAGTTGATTCGGATAAACGGGGACGGTTCCAGGTGTTCTTCTCTTTGACGACAGCTCTGAGAAGGCCAAGTGCAACTGTATTTTTCTAGCCATCATCACCTACTCCATCATCTATCTTTGCCCAGTCGGAAGCTGACAGGCTCGATACAATGAGCAGAGGCATACCAATGTGTTCAGAGATGCTGGACTTGTATTCTCTTTCTCCAGCAAATCTCACAGCATCATTCCGAATTCTAATAGCTCGATAGCTATCGAGACTTCCCATACGTTCGTCACGGTCTTCGTCACAGCTGACTCTGCCTGCCTTGATCCACTTCGGCTCGTCGAGGATGAGGTATGGGCTCAATCCCTTGATCTCGAACGATCTAATATCCCTGCAGAGGCGATTCACAGCAGCTCGCAGAACATCCAGTGTGATGTCCTGATATTTTGAAGTTTTTGGTTGTGTCTCCAGGATGCTGATGATGATGACGGGCCCTTGCCATTTGCTGGCGATCCTCCTTACTTCGTGTAGCGTTGGCAATGCAACACCATTTTCAGGGCCCAGCAACAAATCTTCGATACACATGTTTGGCTCACCTTCACCACCGAACCAAAGCTCAATTGACCGGCCGTTCCGAGCTTTATAGCCGCTACTATCAATTCGAGACTTGATGTACTTACCGACAACACAGCAATACTCCCATTTGTCGCTTCGCTCGTCGTGGCTGATTCGTGTCTCGACCCAAATAAGTTTAGGAAAACGCTCATCAGAAGAGAACAGAAATCCCAGCTTGTGTGTTGACAAGAAAGAATCCGCAGGACGAGGATTGGTTGCTTTGAAGGCTTCAATTTCGGTGCAAAGGAGACTGTGTAGTGGCGAGTCTCTCTGCAGACAGGAAAAAGAGCAGTAGCTCGCAGATTTGTAAACAATACAACATACTTTTGCCCAATTGGGGCACACGGCACATCTAGGCTGGTCCATCTTGTCGGGCGGATTGTAGTTGCTTGCGAAGTGGTGTTGAGATCGGAAGTCGAGATGGGAAATCAGGGAATGGTGAAGGTATAAAGCTGGTCTCAAGTCTCATTAGGGCTGTCAGTGACGTAATAAACTATTGCTCTAAGCTCTCAGCCCTTGGTTCAAGAACAGCGTGATGGTGAATGTCTGAGATCCTTTGACACTTTGGAAAAGATCTGTCAGGGAGTAGATTCCCACTATGTAAGAATGCGAACTTCCTTTACTTCTGCGCAATCTCAGCGGGGCAATCACAAGCCGAAAGCGCAGGCACATAAAATAAAAGGGAACATGAACGAGAGTAGTGGGTCATTGTAGTGCATGAAGTGACTGCAGAAATAGGAAAACTTAGTGCCAAATGCAATGTCAGGTCTTCTCCATAGACTGTGCCGATATTCCTAGCCCGTTGAACGCCTATGAAAGCTCAATGATCAACCCCATGCCTTTCCATACCGCTTCATACCTTCTCGGACAACCAGTTGCACCTTCTTATGCAGACTGTGTATTAGGTGGGTGGCGGGGAGGGGGAGGGGGAGGGGGAGTGGCATTGGCCCAAGAAGTATCACCCCCATTCACCTTCTCCTTCTTCATTTTCTTAAAGAACTTCTCGAACTTGCCTGATGTGAAGTTTTGTCTGATGAAGCGCTCTCGTGCAGATCTCACAAACATACTCTCGTAGTTTTCGTCTTCGAGGGTTTCCACGAGCTTTTGAGTATAATCAACCAAAGCCTCGACTTGTTGTGGCGTAATGTCTTCCTGGTCCTCTCGTGCAACAACAACAACAGTATGTTCCTGGCCAATATTGAATTTAGGTGCCGCCGTACCCCAAGAATCCTTGTGGTAATCACCAACACTATCCAAGTCCCACCCGCTCATCAATACAATGGACTCAAAGTTGTTATAGCGGTCCGGACCTTTGCCGAGGACAACCTTACTAGCCCATGCTTTATCGTACGGCAAGCGCTTGACTCGGAGGGGAAAGCCCATGTGCTGGGAAGTGGGAGAGACATCAGGGTCAAGATTTGGTTCGCCAGAAAGCCGGTGTCGACCACTTGTTGCGGAGTTTCTATCAATCAGGCCATGTCTATCGCTCGAAAGTCGCCCAAATACCTCATGGCGCTCGCTGATGCTGACTTCTCGGTACTTTTTCTTGCCCATGAACTCCATGTCACCACTAACACTAATCTTGACCGCCTTCATCCACTTACAATTTTGTCGAAGGAAGAATGGATTGTGCTTGTCAGATTCGAATCGGGAATTGTCTGTGGTTAGGAATTGGAATGCTTTTCGCAAGTCTGCCATAGTGATGTTCTCATGCTTGCTGATGCTACACTCTCCAAAAGCACGATGATTGATAACCGTCTTGGTGTATCTCACAGCGACATATTCTCCCAGAAACATTGAATTCATGATTGAAGCATTGCTTCGCTCAAATTCTTCGTAGCCGGCATTCAAGAAGTGAAGACATTCATTGGGCTCCTGGTGAACAGCAAAGTCGTCCATGTAGACATCAACATGCGTGCCAGCACCACAAATGTTGGTGATTACCTGTGGGTATGTCTGATACTTTGTAAGCGCCGTGAATACACTCTCTTCATTCTCCTCTGGGTCTGCGTCGTCATCCTCGGGCTCAGATGGAATGGGAGTCAGACACTTCAGCCAGACGAGCTCGGGCTCCTTCGAATCTTGTGGGAATCGAATTGCCAGTTTGTAGTCAACGGAATACTGGTCCTCGGTATCATCATCATGAATGTCCGGGCCAGCTTGGAGAGTTGTGGCAAACTTGCTACAGAGCAGCTTGTGCAGCGGCCAGTCCTTCTTTTGACAGGTAGTGGAGCAATAGTGAGCTGACTTGCACTTGCCGCACTTGACGTCGGCCGCCGTGCCACAGACGGTGCATTTTGAAGCCATGTCGATAATGTGTTGTGTATGAAGTTCAGTCCCTGTGATCGATTGATATCAGCAAGAGCGCAAACTCCAATGAATTGTACCTGCCGGGCTTGTGACAATGGCACGCATGTGCCAAAAGAAGGGAGTCAAGCGTACCTAATGATGAAAATACAACCCCAGACCGTGTATTTGCTCGCTAATAAGCGAATTTTTTGGAGTTGGTGGATTGTAGATCGAAGACCAACTCGCGGGGAACTTGGTAGGTGGGAAGGAGTTGAGATAGTTCGAGGTGAGAACTGGTTTCTTTTATAACGACGAGCGGAACCGAGGAAGCGAAGGTGAGCCTCCGACACTTCCATGAAGCCTTGTGGCGAGCCACTCAGCAACTGTTCTAAAGTCTGCAGGTTGGAAATCTGCATGAATCTTCAAGCTGGACAAGGACTTTGAGGGTATCGAATTTGGTGACTAGGATATTGTGATGCCACTTGTTCTTGAAACTGCTATAGAAGGAGCGTGATGATCTGCAGTCCTTCTTCATGGACTGGATACATGCATTCTCGACAGAGCCACCAGACTCCCACTTTTGGTTTCCATGAATATCAATATTCAACTCGTCGCGGTGATGCCGACACAAATCCAACGGAGCTATTCTCTGCCCGAATAGACGCTGCTGAACTTCATCATCACCAACAATCTCGTGGCAGCGGCCATGGTTTACAGTCATCTTGATGGCAACCCGAAGGAGTTGGAGATCTGTTGACGGTTGTGGCAAAAGCAGTGCGAGTTTATGTGTTGTGAGATACTCATCAAGTGGACGAGGATTCGAACATAAGAAGCCGACGCAGGTCTGGAAGACGAGTTGATGAAGAGGTTGTTCTTTGCCTCAACAAGCCTCTGAGCAATAGCTTATGGCATGACAAGTTTCGCAGTCAACGCTGACATTCTTGATGCAAATGCAGCAAGATGTACATGAGGATAGGGACAATTCGATTGAGGATGGACGGGAGCCAATCAAGGATGAAGGAGTAATGTTGGAGGATGCAGACGATGCCATCGAGGCTGGAGAGGACATCATGGTTGTTGCTCGACACAGTGACGGAGAG
>AIET01000550.1:0-45126 GCA_000292665.1 Helotiales sp. EF0021 | reverse complement strand
GAAGGAGGTGAAGGAGGTGAAGGAGGTGAAGGAGGTGAAGAGGTAAGGAAATGAAGCAGGAAGTAGTGCGAATGGCGCATACCTCGTGGAGGGCTAGAAGAATATCGAAGAGAAAGGACAAAGGCGAAGGTGAAGGTGAAGTGTAAAGGGAAAGAGAGGGGCTTTAACGTCGGCCGTGTTATTGCTTCCTCGAAGATGGCGTGCATGAAATTATGGGAAAGGCAGCCGCACGTTGAGCAGCAAGAGTAATTGGGACATGAAGTATTAACTTCTGTGCATGCAAACAGTAAAGAACAGGAACACAGCATAAACAAATGCTTCTGAAGTTGAAAAGCTTTGGCATCATGACCATCTCAGTAATTTATCTACAACACTCATTCTGATCTCCAATACCTCATAGGCCATATAGACACACCGAACACCTATATGCAATCCACCCACCCAGTTCCCTTTACCAAACAATTTCGCTTTCAGATCCAGATTTGCCAAGATGCGATGACATCCCCAAGGCCAGCCCAAACGAACAGCGCTAACACAACATAACAGTATCCCACGATATCATCCCACCCTAGTTCGAATTGCGAAGAATTCGATAGATGTGCCAAAAGCACGCATCCCAGGAGGACGGCAAGGCTAAGGCCGGCTAGTCAAACGACAGTGCATCCAGAGCTTTGGCTCCTATGCAGACAGGGGAAGGTCAGCAGGGCTCTGGTGAAAGCAGTTTCTTCGTCTTTCGTCCCCACTCGGCGCTCGTGTATACTGCTCTTCCTCTATTGCAGCTGCTCACCTTCTCCTCATCAAGGTGATATTACAAGTCGAGCTCATAGAAGTTGGCAGGGATTGAGATGCACCATTATAGTGTATGCAAATCTCCATCCGATCGGTCTTCCACCTCTAAACGCATCCTCCTTCTCCTCTCCAAGTTGCGCTTCTTCAACACGGCAATCTCTCTAGCCAAACTAAAGGAGACACGTACATCAACTCCCCGGTACTGACACAAAATAGCTAGGCCCGGTACTACCGGGAAGGACGCCCACCCGGTTTACGAATACAATTAACGTACCATTGTTGACTCTCGATCGTCTTCACCCACATCGCGCATATCTTGAGCCTTTCCCGAACGCTGGTAGTTTCTAACAACCTGTACTTCTCGATTTCGGCTATAGGCAGGACGTTGGCTAACCACCAAGGGAATATTGCCGGGTCTTCAGGAGGATGGCCATATATTGCAAGGACATTGGACTGTAGCCAACTGGCGGATTCGGCATCCATCCTTTTCACGAAATTGAAGACAGCTTCGTACAAATCCTGTGTCGGCATTTGATGTAGCGCGAGCTTTGTCTCGGCTAGGAAGTTGCGTTTGTAGTTTTGAGCGTCCTGGCTGGTGGCTATATGCGGGGGTGCGTTGAACACAGCTTGTGCTGAGGATGGTCGATGATTCGTAAGGTCTGTCGTTTCTCGGATTTCCTGCGCTTCTTCGTCTGCGATAGACATGTCTTCTACTAATTCTATCTTCCCAACAGTGTACTCGTCAAAGGTACCCCATTTGAGAACTCTGAACCTCGAGATACCAGAACATTCCAAGAGACTTCGACCTCCTGTCAAGCCTCGTAGGGTTTTGATTTCAAGCAAGGTGCCGTACTGGTAAAAATGGACCGGTCCAAGATGGCCCTGCGGTTCCCGATTGGCATTATGTAGACACATCCCAAACCTGCCATCTTTTTCTAATGCGCGCTGGATCATTTTCTTGTAACGATCTTCAAACACATGTAGAAATGTTGGCATCTCCGGAACAGAAAGCGTGCACACGAACATGGGCGTATCGAGTTCTGATTTGGGAGCCTCCTTGTCTAAGGGTATTGTGTCGGCTCGTAGCGATAGAGCCTCGGGGAAGAGGCAGGAGATAATCCTCTCAAGAGCAAGATTGACGGGAGGGTTTTTGGATCGAAGGTATGGTGCATGTAGCTGGGACGTCCTGCAATATGGACATGCCATAGTGGACTCGAGTATTGATTGCAAGCAACCTCTGCAATATGTGTGGCCGCAACTGGTGGTTTGTGGCTCAAGGAAGACCTGTGCGCAGATTTCACAATCCAGTTCATCTCGTATAACATTCTTCAAATGCTGTAACAAAGAAGAGTCCAGATCCTCCGACCTCTTGCCCGTGGGAGATGTTGGATAATGTGAGATTTCTGAGTCATATCGAAGTTCGCCCATTTCTGCCAATGTATATGTCGCGCAAAGTAATCCACCGGGTAGAGTTCGAGATCGCGCCCCTCCATCTTGCAAAGAAGTTACGCCAGTCGTTGTTCTTTCGTCCTGTTCTTCAAGCCGTGTGAGAACCTCATCTGCCTCTGGTTTCTCTCTGTATTCACTAATCTCCTTCCTAACCATATCCGTTATAGTTTTCAGAGAATAGACGATGCCACAATCCACCAGAACATGATCACTGCCACACTCCACAACCGGACACCTGAAGCCCTTTGACCGATCCTTTGGATATGAAACGTTTTTCCGGACATATGTTTCGGATGGTAGGCATTCCTTGCAGATGGTCCTGCCGCATGGCAAGGCCACCGGATTGTGCAATGGATAGGAGCATTTTAAGCACTGTAGTTGCCTCACAAGCTGCCGCGCATCTCTCGTCGCATCAAGAGGACCATCTTGTAGTGTGAAGTCCGAACTAGCCGCCCCCTTAACATTTATGACTGGCGATCGCAGAGGGAGAGGGCTTGAGAGAGGATGTGAGGACATCAAAGGCGTTTTGACCAGCGAGTAGCCGGCAGATGATTGGAATTGCGTTCTGGCCGTGCAGATGAAATGTCGCCCGTCCTCGAGGACACCGCAGAGGTCGTCGTAACTGGTCGTCAGATAAAAAGGGTTGCGGCGTGGTAAATGCGGTGTGGTTATCGTATCGATGTCGCGGGGAACCAGGTCGTGTGCGTAAGGAAATGCGAATCGAGAGCAGCGTATACCATTGAAGAGATATGTTGGAATAACAAGACTATATTAGAGTATAAGGTCAAGAGACATATTCGTCGTTAGAAGCGTATATGTGGTGTGAACTATTGAGTATATGGACGGAGGGAAGTCCGAGTTGATGGTGTCGATGATGCGGTCTCGGTCTCGAACGCCACATGCACGAGATGGTGGAGTGGAGCTGGAGCTAGAGCTAGAGCTGGGGGCTCGAGGTTGGGTTCCTTTTGCAAAGCGAGAGCGAAGAGCGAAGTCTTTGCAACATCACATATCTACCAATTCAACAACCTTATACGCGAATCAATAGTCATCATACGCCCCCAGGTACTCTCTGTTAATTAGGATGCGGTCCATACACGCATGCTGGCACCAATGCGTCCTTCTATATCTGCTGCATCTCTCATTGCTCCTGAGCCTGTCTACCAGCTGCAGCTCAACAACCTCGAGGCCTCTAAGGATCACTTGTGCTTGATTTGATAATCACGTCCGAAGAGTGGTAGCGGATTCACATCCTTCAACATCTACCATTGGTCAGGATACGCCTTCCAGAAGACTGATCCCTTCCGATCTAAAGATCGCAACGAACCAGAGAAACCACGACCATCGAAGCTTGGCCGTTTTAGGTGCTCCCGCAGCGCAGGGTCCAAGACATGCAGCCACATTTGAGAAATCTAAGACATAAAAGGATCAGGTGACCTTTTGTATTCTCCTTTTCGAGCCCCGAGAGACACTCGCTTACAGAGAATCCAGCATTCATCACCAAAGCCTTGGAAGAGCTCAAATCTCCCAGCTGCAGGGACTCCGAGACAATGGACACTACCAAATCCTCAAATCTGAAACATATACGGACGTTCATAAATTCATCTTAACATCTGACACCTTCGGTCCCGCCTGCCGGCTTATGGTGGTCCTTTCGCTTCGTATGCAGCCGTCATCGACTCTCCTCCTTTGTCTCGCAATGTCACTTCATTCGCTAAACCAAGTTCCCCGTGTTCGACGTCCTGCAACCCACAGACACAACCCTATTTTCATGCCAGGAACGCATCTCCGCATCCATAGACTCTTCCAGGACCGTACGCCTCATACCCTGTGTTGGCGTCCAGGCTTGGCACTAAAATCCACGTGCCCGATGCCGATCAAGCCTAATGACTGTGTGTTGGAGGCATCTCCGTGTCCGCTAACAACTGGCGGTGCAGTTTTAGGTAGCAGGCTTGCCTCGACGAGCTCGAGTCTTTCTCTTGACTGTGTTAGCTCAGATCAGATCATACCTCTAGACACTTAGTCTCGCTCCTCGATCTGCTCCAAGAATGACAGCAGTTTTGATCAACAACCACTCCTTGGGCGCTTCACCGCGATAGCCGCATACACGCATGGCTATCCGGACCCCAATGGCTACTACCGGTAGTGTCTAGGGAACATCGGGGTCCAAAGTATATGGTAAGCTAAACTAAACAGGGCTGTAAAAAACAACACAGCGGTCATCACAGCAGGCGTTCTCCTTGCCCATCCCCTACCACGTCTCATAACCCTACCTCATAACCCTACCTTTGTAAATATGTCAAAAAGCTGGCTCTAGACTAACCATAGACTTTGTTGCACGTCGCATCTTGGCAATAAGAAAACCTGAAAGTTGGCAAGCCAGGATATGCTGTAAGTTGAGGCTAATTTGTGGGGTGTACAGGAAACAAGTTAACCTCGAAGCTACTCAGCCTTCTCAGCCTCATCTCACCTAGGTAACAGCCAGTCATTTTTATCAGCAGCTGATTCGAAAAATTTACCCCATCAAAGAGCACAATATGCATAAATCCTTTGCTTTTCAATGTATCCTAGCATATACGTAAGTACAGCAACCAGAACCCAGCTTCTCAAATAGGAGCATCCTTATGAGCCGGCCACGCATTCAACACATTCGGCACCTCTGCCCTCTTAATACCTGGCACCAAACTCCCGCTCTCATACGGAAACTTCTCTCTAAAATGCTCTGCGATTTGCGTCCTGGTCGCTACCCAGACCCCCTCTTTACTATTGATATACTCAACAATCTTTTTCAACGCTCCAAAGCGTCCTGGTTTTCCGATACAGCGGCAGTGTAGAGCGATAGTCATCATCTTTGGAGAACCATCGCAGCCTTCGTCGTAAAGGGTGTCAAAGGCGGATTTGACGTGGTCGTAGAAATCGGTTGGGGAACCGAAGCCGGTGGGTACGTTGAATTTATAGTCGTTGCAATCTATCAATTTTTTATCAGCTATGTTCCTCAACGTGCTGTTTTGTGAGACTCGAATAGACGAAGAATGAAAAAGAGAAGGAGATGTACCGTAAGAATAAGGAATCATAAGCATTCCCTCCGGTTTCTCAACGTCCTTCTCAGCAGGGACATCGACCCAATATGGTAGGTCATCAGCATATGAATCTGAGTCCCATAATAGAGGGATCCCCATCTCTTTGTATACGTCCCAGACCAGGGCGTGAGAGCGTGAGGAGAGACGGCCGTAGTACCACCCCTTTGGAGGCGAGCCGCAGATCTTGGCGATGGTTTCGATTTCTTTTTTGATATATGCTTTCTCTTTCTCGGGAGGCATGTCGGCGTAGTCGATCCACTGTTAAGTTATTGATTAGTCTCGTTCTTGAAGATGTTGGGAAATGAAGAGGGAAGAATCGTACTCTGTAGGCATGAGAAGCAACATCATGACCATTTTTCACAGATGAAATTCCCACAGCTGGATTATCCTCAATAGCCTTTCCAACAGCATACAACGTGTATTTGTAGCCGTACTTGTTGAACAGGCGGAACAAACGCCAGACACCAGAGCGAGAGCCATAATCGTATTCTGATTCGATGTTCACAGCTCGTTCTTGCACTTTGGGTGTTCCTCCTGGTGCTTCCCAGAGGTGTGTCTCGGAGTGGATGTCGCCGTTTAAGACTGTGTGTTCAGCTCCCTACAGATTGAGTTAGTGGTAGAAGTGGAATGAGGGGGAAAGAGCTTACCTCTTCATAGTTGATGACGAAGGATACAGCTATTTTGGCTCCATTGGGCCATTGTGGATTGAATGATTGTTCGCCGTAGCCGACTAGGTCTCTGGGGAAGTCATAGTGCTCGTCCCATTCGAAAGGTTTGACTTTGAGAGCTTCGGCGGAGAGTCCGTAGGGTGTAGACATCTTGAAGAGCTGAGGAAGAGGAAAGTTGCTAGAATTGAGAGAAGCTGAGAGGAAGAAGGAAGAAAGTCGCGGCAGGACTTTAATACGCGTTCAGGGGATAGAGCTACATCACCTTATGCAGTAAATTCATTTACCTATCAGGATCAAGCCACATGTTAACGGCGCTCCACAGGAGCTTCTTCTCCAACGCCGTGGGTATGGATATGACATAGAGCTCACGGGCAGGTTCGATAAGAAGCCCGCGGGGTAGCTGTCGCCAATGGTGGGGAAGGAATGTAATATGACTTGCATTATCTGGAATTGATAAGAGCTTGATTGTCGTTGTTCCGATGGATATACCCCCCGGACTTGCGCCGCGCTGTGCGACGAAAGTGGGAGGGAGGAATTGACATAAACAAATGGAGGAATAGACGAGATAATAGGCACTGTAAGACCTTAGAAGTCGTATCAATCACCCCAAGGCTGTGGAGATTTATGGAATAGATAATCGAGAACTTTGTGTGCTGAGGGCGGAGGAGGGTGGGAAGCATTTCACTACCGACCAATGTCGGTTGCCGTACCGAGCGTCTAATCCCCTTCTGATTACCCGGTAAGTTTTTCAACGACATCTCAAAGCCTCCTCACAACGGCTGGCCCTCCGAGGCTAGACATTCAGTAAACATAGACACTTAAGTCTCCTTGATTGAAATGCCGCATTCTATGGTGGCGGACGTGCAATGAGGCCGAGCATGTGCCCGGGCACCAGGGAGTTGACAAGTCGAGGACCTATATTATCATGATCTTTGATAGGTGCCAATGTAATTTGGTCTGTATGTGATTGGACCTATTCTATATTTTATCATAAGGAGAACATATTCTTATGGCTTTGGTGGAATGGGCTGGGAAATACGGATGCGGATGCGGATGAAGATAGAGACGGGATTTGAGGATGAGGGAATGTAAGATATTCAGTAGGTGCATTGCTTCTGCCTTCGAATTTATAAAGATTTGATGTTATTCTATATCATTTTTTGACAGCTGTGTAAGGCACTGCTGGTGGTCGTTTCATATTCTTGGTCTTTGACTATTTCCTTCCATTGCTTTGGAAAGTCGCTTCATTTCAGTAGCCGAATGATCATCAGGATTCTATAAAATCTATCAGCTACAAACACATAAGGGCTCTGCATCGAATTTCTCTCAGACCGAGAAACGTTGAGCTTTGCTGTCGGCTCTCAGATGTACTTTGGCTATTAAATCTAAAGGAATTGTTCTGCTTTCATCTCAACATGATTTGTCAAGACATAATCTTCTATCTACAACCTATTATTGTATCCAACACTTCAATTTACTTTGTTATATACCTCCATCGCGCCGCATTAAAGTAACTCCGCTCTCGGTACACCCCGTGACGTTCTAATTAGTTCGATCTCATCGTGCCTTCCTCTTTAGCGACGCTTTGCACATCTCGACTCGCGATAATTCCAATCACCACAAACAACAAGTCATGTCTCGCAACCCACAGGACATAACAAGCATGGCTATAGCTGTCGCAGAAACACAAAAGATCATGGCACCAGCCACTGGAGCGGTATGCGCCGTCCATTACTGTTGCGCCTTTGTCTTTGGAAATTTGCTAATTCTGCCAGGCGGCGCAAGACAGCACGCTACTGAAACTCCCGGAAGAGGTCAAGCAGTCGATAGTAAGTAGGAGATATCTATGTTCCCATCTTTTAACCCCTTTTCCCACACCCGAACGGGATGGGTTTCATCCTTTTGCGTGTTCCTTCCGAGAAGAAACATTGTACTAATCTCCTGTAGTGGGCGTATACCGTCACCCTCGCCGAACCAATCACCCCGATTCAACTCCGAAAGAAATCCAACAAGTTCCTCTGGAACGAGGCTCAGCGCTTTAGAAACACGAAGTACGAACTGGGAAACGATATCTCAGCCGCCGCTCCATTAGACATTGTTGCTCTCTCTCAAGTCTGCAAACAAGTCTATGAAGAGGTCTCCCTGACTCATGTACGTATCCCATTGCAATAAGCATTGTTGGATGTCAACGTTTGCTAACCTGACGCAGTTGTTCTACAAGGTGAACGAGTTTCGATTTCGAGACAATAAAGATACTGGCGAAGATGCGCTGAATTTCCTGGTTGCGCTCACTGAGCCTCGGCGCCAGGCTATACGCTCGGTCTCAATGAAACTGTATGATAACAGATGGAGTTGCCCTTCCGATCTCGTCCTTACTATGCTCTTGGAATGCCGCGCTTTGAAAGTTCTACATCTTCACTTCGAAACAAGCTTTGCTGACAAAGAGTTCAAAGATCTGAAGGGCATACAGGAACTTAAGCAAGCGGTGAAAGGATTGTCCATTCTGACTGTGGACATTGCTCGAGTGCCAGCACATTCCTACAGATACAGTCAATATCCTGACGAAATGGTGTCTCGCAGCGAGGAGAAGCTTAGGAAATTCCTGGACAATGAAAAGGCAAAAGCAAAGGTCACTGTCACGAACCAAGCTCAGCTTCAGAAGGCAATGTTCCGAGCAAACCTGGACGTTCATGGAGAAGGCCGCCTGATCGACGACAAGAAGCCCGGAGGTATGTACAACCTAGTTCATTGTCAGTGAAGCAAACTGACATACCTACAGTGGTTGCAAGTCGCACTCGTCAGCGAACACGTGCAAACGCTAACATCAATAATGATGGTACCTTGCCCGAGCGAGAGACTCCAAAGTACGATATGGTGAGAGAGACTCTGTAGTCCACTGTAAAGGATACTTCTAACCTACATTCAGAATGGCCGATTAGCCTGGACTGTCGAAAAGATCACGGGATCCCGGGAGGCCATCACAGACTTGGGAGACAGTAGCGTTGAGTTCAACGTGATTTTTGAGCAGCGAAATGGTGGTCTTGAAGTCGAGTCCTGGGAGAATCTCAATGTCCTGGATCTTAACAGGCACTCGTTGTTTGCAAAGCTGATGAACTTCTTTGGGAAGACGAAGAACTCTGATGCATTTGGCCTCGAACTGGTTCTGAAGGCATTTGAGGAGCGACCGGCCGAGGAGGACGATGGCCGTCCTAGCCCGTGGTTGGCGAACCAACTCAAGTCGATTGCCCGGATGAGGAGGAAGCGCCAGGAGCGAACCGAGAAAGCTATGGCAAAGGAGCAAAAGAAGCAGGAGCAGCTTGCAAAGAAGGCTTCTAAGGAGGGAAAGAAGGTTATCAAGGGCAAGAAGGACAAGAAGATGCTGTGATGTCCCGTGATCCTCAGGACATTGAGTAAGAACGTTGAATGAACGCAGTCCGAATCTTCCACGATCCTGAGGACATTCAGATTTACTGATTGCAATGGATTTCATTTCTTGAAAATCAATATCTCAAAGACTTTAAATGTGAGACCCATTACCAATCGTCATCTATCCTCCCTATGTAATAACGCCTCACAATTCTCTCTTCCTCTCCTCTACAGGCTCACACGTCCCCGTTCCTCCACTCCTTGCACAGCCATTTGGGCAGTTATACCCCTCATCAAACTGCCACGAAAACCATGGATCAGTCTCATTAGTTAATATTCCTCCAATTAACCTGGTTGCACCAGGTAAATCGACAGCTTGCTCAAAGACTTCTTCTGCTGAGAGGTCGATTTGTGACCAGCCTTTTGAGACGAGAGTTGAGATGCTGGTGCCGAAGATGCATTCGCGGAAGTTGGACCAGCGGATTGCTGATGCGCACTTTGGTTGTGTTAGTGAGCTGTTTTGATCAAGCCTAATTCTGGATCTGATTATGGAATTGATACATTATGAGGGGTTATTAAGGACCAAGTTTGGAAGTACTTGGTGGGTGTAGGTAGATTGGTGGGATGAGGAAAACTGGAGGATATACCATGGGACAAGGTTCTGCGTTGGTGTAGAGACTGAGAGATGTGAAAGCTGCTAAAGCTTCTGTTGAGTTGAGCTTATAAGGTCCAGAAGGATCGGTCAGGATCTTGGAGCAATTGGTTATTCCGGATATTTCTCCTAAAGATAGTTGTTAGTCTTTCATCGACACTTGCACCCCACAGGTTTTATATCAAACAAAAGGTCCATTAAATGAAGTGAAAAAGTGTTGAAAGAAGTACCATGTAAAGTCGGATTCCCCTCCTGTGAATTCTTGTTCACACTATAACAAATCAACTTCCCATGAGGATCTTCCTTCGAAGTATCTGTATGATTCACAACCACAGTCCCGAATGCAGCAAATGGACATGGTGATGCGAGTTCTGTCAAAACCGCATTTGCTTTTCTCATCCAATATGCTCTTGTTTCGAATGTTATTGTATCATTTTCGAAACTGTGGTCTCGGTAGGCTTCATGTGAGCCATGGGATAGATGGATGAGGAAGAGCAGTAGGAGACTGAGTATTGAGAGAGGGTATAACATGATGCCGTGCAATATGTCACCAATATGTTCAGGATTTCATGATTGAACTCTGGACATTCTTTAGATGTATACTATATCTTGAGTTTCTATAATCATAGTATTATGAAATATATGACCCCTCATTGCCCCTCACCGTCGGTCGACTTTATGTCACTCTTATCATTGACCGTTGGTCATCGATAAGAAGATTTTCAGCCTTGCAGCCATTTGTGGATCAGCCTCGCGCCTCGTTTTGTAAGAATTCTACTTGTGGGTTGCGCCGTTGCCTTTTTGCTCCACAACACCTTGTCCTTATATTAACATTGAGCAACTACCTTACCATTTATAGACCATACCCCGGAGTCAAAAATTGGCGATGTCATCAAAAACGCCCAGAGCATCGACAACTCGGCATCCGCGGCGCAAGGATCTTCGGCGGGCATCCGATGAGTTTTCGTCGGAAAACGGCTGCGATAAGATGGGATGTTATCAAGGAACTCGCCCACTTCTGAAGGTGGGAGAAGTGTTCCCGAACCTTTGGAGCTCATGCTTGCTTGGTGTTTGGAAGGGTAGTGAGTACCTAGAAAATGGGTATCTGTTGATAAGCACATCTGCTTCCACATGGATGTAAGATCTTACAGCAGTCTGCATCTGCAAGGTGCAGATGGCATGCATCCCATGTATTAGAATGACGCGTGCCACTTTTTCTTTCTGTTTTTGATACCACCTCTCTCTCTCTCTCTTGCTGCCTGTCTCTATTGTCGTCTTTCGTTTCAAGTATATCCTCAAATCGAACTCACAATGGGTTCAATCACCCGTGCACCTTCCAAGATTTCAGCCGAAGAAGCAGCTCTCCCAGGAAACGGAATCCCACCCAAAGAAGAAGCACCAAGAGGCCCAGAATCCAAGATCTTCACGCCTCTGAACATCGGAAATAGCACACTCACCCTCTCCCACCGCATCGTTCTTGCACCCTTAACACGCAACCGCGGTCTGCCTCTCAATCCAGACGCCACGCCCAAAGATCCAAACCGAGTATGGTATCCCGACTCTTTAATGGCAGAATACTACACCCAACGAACAACTCCAGGCGGTCTTCTGATATCAGAAGGTCTCCCGCCAAATCTCATCGGAAATGGGATGCCTGGTGTCCCAGGTCTATTCTGCGCTGAACAGGTTGCAGGATGGAAAGATGTCGTCTCAGCTGTACATGCAAAAGGAGGATATATATACGCACAGCTCTGGAACGCAGGACGAGCTTCTATTCCCCAGCATACCGGCTTACCGACGATAAGTGCGAGCGCGACGCCTTACGAGGGTGATGAGTGTTATCCCTATCCACCACCAGGGGAGAGTAAACAGGTCAAATACGCGGATTTCCCCCCTACAGAATTGAGCGTTGAGGGCATCAAAGAGCAAATTGGAGATTACGTACTCGCTGCCAAAAGAGCAGTAGAAGAATGTGGATTTGACGGCGTAGAGTTACACGGTGGGAACGGCTATCTACCTGAGCAGTTCCTGAGCAGTAATATCAATAAACGCACAGACGATTACGGTGGAACACCAGAAAAGAGATGTAAATTCGTACTGGAGTTAATGGATGCATTAGCAGCTGCTATAGGAGAGAATAAGTTGGCAATTCGATTAAGTCCTTTTGGACTTTACAACCAGGCGAGAGGGACGCAGAGATTAGAGACGTGGGGCCATTTGTGTAGGGAGTTGAAGAAGAAGCATCAGTTGAGTTATGTGCATTTTGTTGAGCCGAGGTATGAGCAGGTGCATAGTTTGGAGGAGAAGAATAAGTGTAAGTTCTCCTCCCTACACAAAGCCAAGCAGTCACTGACCAGAACTTGAAGATCTTGAAGAATGGGGATACTCCGACGTCAGTCTTGCACTCTTCCGTGAGATCTTTGGCGATACACCATTCTTTACCGCGGGAGGTTGGAACAGCAAGAATGTATGGGGCGTCCTGGAAGATGATACATACGATGCTTTTGCCATCGGCCGCCTCTTTCTTTCTACACCGGATCTGGTACAGAGATTGAAGGAAGGCAAGAAGTTGAATCAATATGATAGAAATAGGTTCTATGGGCCGTTTGAGGATAGAGAAGTTGGGTATACGGATTATCCCACATGGGATGGGGTAGAGGCTTGGAACGGAATGTTGGTTGATTAGATTGTGCAGACATAGAAAGGTCAGCATAGATATCTCAAAAGATTTGGAATATTGTAGAAATGGTGTTGTTTTGATATCTGGCAGTTCTCCTTTCCATACCATCATGACATGATATCTATCTCCCATAGGTATCCTCGCCATGCAATATCCCATGCTGGATGTCCCGGAAACGCCACTTGTTGTACATTTAGATGAAGGCTCCGACCATATCCTTTTACGCCGTACCCTCCTCAATCGCAATCTCAATAGGTGCCCCATTGATCTCCGTTGTCCCCTCATTCGAATCTTCTTCCTTGACAGTATTGTCTGGGCCAAAGATGTAATTCTCCAATTTCTTGTAGGCAATATCCAGATCATCATTCTCGATAATCTCATCATGAAACCCCTCCACCTTTGATTGCTCGAGCTCCTGCTGTGCGATTACAAGTCGCTGCTGGATCTTCTCCTCGCTATCCGAACCTCGTTCTCGAAGGCGTTGCTCGAGTGTCAAAACATCAGGTGGGCTAAGGAAGATGAATCGAGAAGCGTATCCTTGGTCCTTGAGCTGCTGAATCCCCTTATCAAAATATTAGCATGTGCATGACGCGAGGTGAAGTGGTATGCTCACATGATAATCCATCTCCATGATTGGGATCTTGCCATTTGCAATGATCGCCTCGACAACCTTACGACTGGTGCCATAATCGTTGCCATTGAAGTTATTGAGCTCCAAGAACTGATCACCATCACGCATGATGTCATACTCCTCCTTATTGACGAAGTAATAGTGTGTGCCATGAACTTCACCTTCGCGAGGCGGTCTTGTGGTATGCGAAGCCTTCTTCCCAAATACTTTTGGGTGCTTGTCCATCAGCTTTGTAACCAGAGTGCCCTTGCCGACACCACTCGGACCCGAGATGACAATTGGACGACGATCCTTCGGGAAGATGGTATCAGTATCCATCGCTTCGGTTTCTTCAGTATCGATGACAGGCTCTTCGGGTTTGGGATCGTCCTTGAATATGTCGTCGATCTTTTCCGAGCGTTCGATTTTATCGAAAGCGACAAGCTTACTCGCAGTTGCAATACGTAATGCTCGCCAGCTCTTGCTAGCTTTGCCTTCGATAGGTCTTTGCTTTGCTTCTTCGTTTTTGGCACCGTCAATATCGAAGTCGTCGTCCAATATCCCTGCTTCGTATTTCTTGACTGCCGGAATCGCGTATCTTGAGCTGTCCTTCAGTCTGTCTAGATTGGAACGATTGTTGCTCTCTGAGAGGAATTTCAAGTCTAAGGATCCTGAGGCATTGAGTCTCACTCTTTTGTTGGCTGTTCTTCGAGCTGCGGCTTTGGAGGTAGCGTAGTCTTCAGGCGAAATCGTGGGCCGCGCTATTGAGGGGCAATTCTCAACTTTCCAACGAGCCCAGTTCTTATCTCTTGAGAGTACAGTTTCCACCATGCGATAGAAGAATGGTCCTTCGTAACCTTGCTTTAGATACTCTGCGACAAAGGACTTCGTTTCAAGAGCCCATTTCGTCTAATGGCTATCAGCAACTCACTTTCGAGAATATGAACTGTGAAGACAGTTTGAGGGCTAACTCACATCTTCATCACTCAGAGTCCAATCAGGGTACATCACAGACTTATTCGCGTTCTCCGGCAGCGAAGCTTTAGCCAGTTTCGCCTTTTTCTCTGCACTTAGAGACAACAAAAACTCCATGATAATGAGAACTTGGACTAATATATGCCTCCTAAATGACAGATCACTGATCTTAATGGGACATGTCAGTAAACCTCAACACTACACGAAGGGATTTGCGTACCTCCAAATCGAACAGGTCTGGACTTGTCAGGTATTTTGGGTTGAAAGCATTTGCCAGATCCTCGTCCCCCTGAAGTCGTTTCCGCTTTGTACCCTTTTTACTCTCATCAGATGTTTTGGTAGGACGTCCAGAGTTCTCTGATTGCACCGATTTGAACACAGTCATGGTAGCTTCCAGTCCAGATTTGAAATTCGCAAAGTTCTCAGGATGCTTTGAGTCGAATAGTCTCTTAGGTTGGCTGAAATTCTGCTGCAATGCCCAGAAAATAGGATATAGCTTATCCGTGGGCATGGGCTTCTCCGTCTTGGAGAATGTGACACCCTTGGTCCCGGTGACCGTCTCCTCGGATGGCTTTTTAGAGGTTCCATTTGCTCCTTTCTGTTTTGGAGCTGGGGGTTTGAGGCTGCTATCCGAATCAATGTCCATCGCTGTTGGTACAAGCTCTTTGGGAGGCAATTGCTCGAAGGCCGTAACATTCTCGGTATGATATTCACCACGTAGATTGACTGAGCTCCTGTCGCCCAAGGGAAAGCTCTGGAATAGAAAAATGAAAACCCGTCCGCAAAAGCCTGTATCTTCAGCACGAGAAAGTCGCCGTAGCAATTCGTTGCAGCTTCTGAGGATGACCAAGTTCTTGGAAGGGAAATGTTTGGCTGTAATTCGTTCTCTTCTTGACTCTAGATAGTCGAATATCTTCCGGCACCCGGCTATCGTTTGACTGTCGAGGAGTTCTTCCACCAGCCAGAACAGCAGACCAGATTCGGTGTGTTCGTCGTCCGAGAGGATTGATATGATATCGAAGAGGTTCCATAGCTTCACGAACTCGGGCGAATCAATGGATGTAGTGGCCTATGGAGGTCAGATGTGTATTCGTTCGATCGTACTGATGCGGAGCTCACCAGTAAATTGTAGAATATAGGTCGGATGGCTGTCTCGATGACATGCTTCTTGGTATCCGCAGACACGGATTCTGTTGAGGGGAAGATGGAGAGGAGTCGCTCGAATGACTCCGCCAGATCGCTTTTGTTCAATGGGGGATCGATTGTATCCGTCTGCTTGACCTCGTGCGCCTTCTCCAGCATTTCCTCCATCAACCTCCTAAATTCATCCACTGCTGGCACACCGTGGTCTGCCATGATCGCCATCGAGCGCGGTTCATGCGCAGATGAGACTTGGCGACTGTCGTAGGTTTCGTGGACCTGGAAGGCTTTGTTGAAAGAAGCTCGCTGTTCGCGTGCAGAAGGCTGTCTTTCATTGACATCTCGAGAAGGCTGACCTGCATTAGCGCCACTTTCGAGCTCGGAGCTTAAATTTTATCGGCACGTGACCAAAACGCGTCGCATGAACTTGGAGATCAATAATCTTCACACCTGCGCGCTGCACGATTGTGAGCAATCTACAATTACGATGGCCCCAAGGATGAGAGTGAAAGAGGGCGCGAAGCCTCAAGTGGAAGATTCCAGGCCGACAGTCGCAGATGTGGAAGGAGAAGACGCCTTTGCGCAACTTGCCAAAAAGCATTGGTTAAAGGCTACGAAGAAGGCTACAAAGGTCAAGGTCAAGCAGGATGTCTTGAAGAACGAGATATGGGATGTTCTAGAGAAAGAGAGCTTTCCATTCAAGTCTCTTCTGGTCTTGGAGAACTTGCAGATTTTGGAGAGGTGAGAGCGTCCTCGGCGCATTCTCTAGCTATTGTTAACCTCAATCACAGTTACTTATGGCCAGGCTTCTCGGAGGACTCGTCAAACATTCATATTCTGTTGATCGTCCTCATTGCGAATGTTAAAACGAGGGAGTACCTGCCATTATGGGGTAGGTTTTGCTTCCATTTATAGCTTTGCGCATAGCTAACAGTAGCAGCAATCTTCACAGACAACCCAGCCGAGTTCTCTACCTTGTTCCGTCGAGTCTTGTCAATGACATTGGACACAACTCTTTCTGCTACGATACGGAACTACCTTCTATGTTTCGTAATTACCTCGTTTCAATCGCTAGACAGTGGCATAGTGAGGAAGGAATGCGCTCCTCTGGTTTCAATCTCAATATGGCATAATCTGTCAACCGACAGGAAACGGGAGCGGAAGCTTGACCAAAGTGTCCAGCTCAGAAAGGCATGGAGGGCGTCTGCGAAGCGTTACGATGCTGCTGATGAGGAGACGAAACCTCGGCTTCGTTTTGAGCGATCCTGGCTTTTTACTCTGATGCTAGACTTTTTAAACCAGCTTTACAATGAGAAGAGCAAGTCCGGTAAGGTGTTGCAAGCGTCGTGGCCATACAAAGCTGACCAGAATCTAGAGAATATTCGTTACTGCGAACGCTTTGTTGAATTCCTATCCGATCTGCAGAGTCAGTTGCCCACCAGACGATATGTCAATACGCTTCTTCAAGATCTGAACATCTTGCCCGCCATCAGACTGTCTCCAGCCTTCAATGATGAGGATAATAGCCTGTTGAGAGACTTGTATTTCCTGCTCAAGCATTATACATACTTCTCTATCGATGACCACACCGGCATCCAACACACCAAGACCGAAGCATATGAGAAACATTGCGCTACACTTGCTTCTCTACAAAGGACAGCATTGAAGCACTTTAAGGAGAAGTTAACGATACTGGCTTTGTCGAATTATGGCTCGATCGACAAGCGTTCCGAACTTGAAGGTCATCTCGAACCTCTTACAGTCGACGAAGTTATCCAGCTTTGTGATCTTCTCGAATTCCGTACCTCTTATCCCTCTTCAGCACAAGTAGTAACAGACAGAAAATTTCTCACCGAGGTCTTACTCTCTGGCCACGAGAAGCGTAAGACCTTCCAGGAGACTGCTCGCGACCTGAGCATATTACCCACCGAGCTCACACTATTCGAGCCGACACTCTTGAGAAATGATAATTACGATGGTTCTGAACCGCTGGCGATTCCAAAATTGAACCTCCAGTACCTAACAGTTGGCGATTTTCTTTGGAGGTCCTTCATCCTACATCGCTGCGAATCATTTTACGAGATCAGAAGCCATGTGGAAGACGTTATCAAAAGATTACGACCGTCCCTGAATCGAGCTGGAAAAACGAGTTTCGATGGATATTCGAGGATGGCATTGCCCATAAACAAGCCTTCGTAAGCCTTCACCTTGTTCATTGTCCCTTAGAGCTAAGCTGACCTCTGCAGTATCCTGGAAGTGGTTCCGCCTCTGGTCGGTGATGACAGGCCGTCTGCTGTACGTGCAGAGATATCCCTGGATGTCAGTCGTCTGGCAGACAATGTAAGGCAGGAATGGGAAACACTTCGACCCGATGATGTTGTTTTCTTGCTAGCAGTGCAAGCCCCTGATGACTCGAAGATGATCACAAACGGCGGTGATGTGCCGTCGGATGCCCAAAAGATTGGTTTAAGGTATCTTCGAGCTGCTGAAGTAGTGCAAGTACTGGATGAGAAGGGCCGCTCGCTGCGTGACCAAGGCAGACAGAATGGTTATGGCCGACCACGCCTACGCAGACTACAAGTCAAAATTGATGCAGCCATGTATCAGGAAGACATGGATCGCGTGTCCAAGGGCAAACCAGACATCTATGAGGGAATGAATCTCATAGTGCGAAGAAGCGGCAGGGAGAATAACTTCAAGCCGATACTGGAGTCCATCCAAAGTTTGACTCTGTCAGACGTGCCTTTGGCGTCATGGCTGCACGAGGTCTTTCTTGGATATGGTGATCCAGCTGGCGCAAGCTACACAAACCTCTCTAATCAGATCAGAAAGATTAATTATAGAGATACATTTCTCAATTGGCAGCATCTCATAGAAAGCTTGCCCGGGAAGACCCTCGAGCCAAGCGATGATGTTGAAGGCAGCTTTGGTCCTCCATACGTCCTTGAATCATCGCCCAAGGCTGGAGAATCCGCCCCCTCCAAACCATCGAAAAAGAGACGCCGCGATGCAGAGCCAGCACCACCAGCAACTGCGCCTCAAGCTGTCCAAATTTCAACCTACAAGCCACCTAATACTGGGCCATACCCAATGGATGCACCGAAACTCAACCAAGTACGATTTACTCCTACACAAATTGATGCAGTCATCTCTGGTACACAACCGGGATTGACAGTCATTGTCGGGCCGCCAGGTACTGGAAAGACCGATGTTGCAACCCAAATAATCAACAACATATATCATAACTTCCCAGATCAACGAACACTCTTGATCGCTCATAGTAATCAAGCTCTCAACCAACTATTCCAAAAGATCGTTGCATTGGATATTGACGAGCGGCATCTACTTCGACTCGGTCATGGCGAAGAAGAGCTAAACACAGAATCGAACTTCAGCAAGCACGGCAGAGTTGAGTCTTTCCTGGAGAACCGAGACGGATACCTCCGAGAAGTTGATCGTCTTGCTTCGAATTTTGGAGCCCCAGGTGCACACGGTGCATCTGCCGAGACAGCTGGCTACTTTAATTCTGTATATGTTTTGCCAGCTTGGACAAGATTCGAAGAAGTCTCCAAGGGCCCTGACGCAACAGCACAGACCATCATAGAAGCTTTCCCCTTCCACTACTATTTCTCAAACGCCCCTCAACCGCTATTCCCGCCCACAGCCGACAAGGACCAAGTTCTCGATATTGCGAGTGGATGCTACCACCATGTTCGCAAGATATTTACAGAACTTGCTGATGTGCGGCCATTCGAGATACTAAGAAGAGACCGGGACAAGGCGAATTACCTTCTCACTAATGAGGCTCGCATAATTGCCATGACATCCACACATGCAGCCATGCGAAGAAGAGAGATTGCGACCCTTGGCTTCCACTACGACAACGTAATCATGGAAGAAGCCGCCCAGATCACAGAGATTGAGAACTTTATTCCCCTTGCCCTTCAAAATCCGAAGAATGGTCAAATGCCGTTGCAAAGAGTCGTTCTTTGTGGTGATCATTTCCAAAACTCACCTGTCATCCAAAACCGTGCATTCCGACAGTATGCAAACCTCGAACAGTCCCTATTCTCTCGACTCGTCCGACTTGGTGTCCCAACAATCAACCTTGACCAACAAGGTCGCGCTCGTCCCTCAATCGCAGCTTTGTACTCATGGAGATACACAAACCTTGGAAGTCTGCCCATTGTCTCTGAGGCTCCTGAATTTGTTCACGCGAATGCCGGTTTCAAGTACGACTACCAGTTCATTGAAGTCCCAGATTACAAGGGTAAAGGTGAGTTCGAGCCTACGCCACACTTCATGCAGAATTTGGGCGAGGCAGAATATGCTGTGGCAATCTACCAATACATGCGACTGCTCGGATATCCAGCTGAGAAGATCACTATACTGGCAACGTATGCGGGTCAGAAAGCATTAATCAACGATGTTCTGGCGCATAGATGTGCAAAAAATCCCCTCTTTCGTCTTCCGAAAGCTGTCATGACGGTGGATAAGTATCAGGGAGAGCAGAATGATTGTAACTTGTCCCACTCTTTCCCACTTCGGAGACCAATTGTCCTAACACTTCATACTAGATGTCATCCTCTCGCTGACTCGCACATCCCGTGTCGGATACCTGCGAGACATCCGCCGTCTGACTGTCGCCCTTTCCCGTGCTAGACTTGGTCTGTATATTCTCGGCCGTCGTGCAGTGTACGAATCGTGCTTCGAGCTTCGACAAGCCTTTGATATACTATTGCAACGACCAGACAAACTACAACTTGTAACAGGGGAACTATGGCCTAGTAAGAGAATTCTGAGTGACGAAGAAGGCGTAAAGGAGGTCCCTGGACAAACGCAGATGGAAGGCGTGGAGCATCTAGGACAATATGTTTTCGAGATGACTAATGCTAAGGTGCAGCAATTGCGCGCTGAGCGAGGTTTAGCGGACGCTGAACTTATTGTTGAGGATGCAGCGGGAGTTGTAGATGGAAATGAGGAAGAAGAAGGTTACGTCGAACACGATGGCCTCATCGGCGGAGAAGACGAGGAGGAGATAGAGGAAGAGGTAAAAGAGGGTTTCGAGGCAGCGGAGACATGAACGGATGACAGGGAAGGAAATGTGTAATTTATGGATACCAGCCAACTTGAATTGGCATGAGTTGTGTACAAATGTACTGCGAGCACAAGCTTGCGCAATGAATGAATGGATGATTCTGATGCCGATTATTTTCTGCTCCTTCCTCTATCATCATCACTTGCTTAGCATCAGGCTAACCTTAATCTCCCATACATAACCCGAGACTCGAAAAGGCATCAAACTCCCAAAAGAAATGCAGTATGTACCTTTATCCCTATAATAATCAAAAGTACGGGGAGGATTAGTACCAAAAAGCAAAATAGGTGACCGGGCTCGAATCTAACCATTTAGTTAGATTCGTCCCGGTCGATGAGTCTCAGCGGAACTCGAATTCGCATCTCAGAAACAAGGGCGCCATAGATGGCTAAGAAGGCTGTGTCCTCGTCACCTGTGTACTGCCATTATACTATGAGACCTTTTGATTGGTTTGATTGTTTGATTGGGTGGACAAGTGCTTGTTTAGAGTTATGTGAGCAAGTGTGGTTTTGGGTTTGGAGATGAAGGGTGAGGGCGAGGTGAGGGTGGAGTGGAAAGGGAAGGGGGGCTTGGGAGGGAAGGCGCGAGTTGGGATGGGATAAGGTTAGAAAAGTAATAATTGATAACAATACATTGGTTCGAACATCACTTTGGCAGTCTGGTACAGGTTTCCCGATATCATTCAATAAGTCATGCTCATATACAACCTTCATATATCATGATACATCATGGTGGCTCCTCTTCATGGATCGCGCGCAGAAGAAATAGCCATCATCATACCCATCGCCAAAGCAGGCACAACGCCCCAACCCATCCTTCCCCTATTCTCGGGTCTCGAATCACCCATCTGTAACCTATGTAACGCCTCTTCCCGATCATCTCGCCCCCTTACAGTATCAATATCATCAAACCCACCACCACGGTCCCCAAACCCCAAATCATCATCTCCAGGCCTCCGTCCGTCTGCACCACTATGTCACAAGCGTCAACACCATCCTCATATATTCCACTTTACAAAGAACCGGAAGCGAGTTAGTACCAAGCAAAAGGAAGGAAAATGTAGATTCCATAGTGTGTGGGACGGAACTTACCTCCTACCACAAGTACTTTTACACTCCTCCCAGTCTCTCAGACATGCGTAGCACCATTCTGCTCGGCATCGACATGTCATGTGCAAACAACCTTCTGTCCGTTCGAGAATCTGGCTACATTTGGGGCATTGTTTCCACCCTTTCTTTTTGGCGAGCTCTTCGACTTTCTTACCTTCCTTATCTTCTTTGCATACGCCGGAATGTTCTATTTTGTTGCAAGCAACGCAGGTCCGAGTTTGGCAGGTGGAACATGTGGCGATAGGTCCGTGTATCGAGGATGGTGAGATGAATTTTGAGCAGGTTGGCGAGGAACAGTATGTTGGCTTTGTAGTGGAGAGTTCTAGCTGGAGGAGTTTGTATCTCTGAACGAAGGACGAGGAGAGATGTGTTGAGACTTTGTCTGTTGTGATAGTTTTGCTGCAACATTTGAAGGTAGTGTGGGATTTATAGGCACTTCGGAATGCACCTAGTATGGTCAGCAAGTATTTGATACTAAGAGCAGTCAAGTATCTTGCCATTTATGCATTCAGCGCAGTAAGTGTGGTTGCAAGGAAGAACAGCCATGTCTTTCTTATTACCGGCTTCCATACAGGAGACACAGTCGATCTTTTTCGGCTTCGCATCTTTCGGCCTCTTGTCAGGCTCTTTCGGTTTGCTGTGATGCTGAACAATGCTGGGCGCACCTTGCCGTCGTTTCTCGTCACTTACTGATGGCCTTCGCCGCTTTATTCCTTCATTTGAGCTTCTTTCCCTCCCAAACCTCACTTTCTTAGCAGCACTCTCCATCACTCGTTTCGCTTCCTCCGCTTCTTCTATGCGCCTTCTTTCTCTCCTCTCCTTTCGCTCTTCCAACTTCTTCTTCGCCTCTTCCTCTTGAGCTGTTTGTTCAATCATCCACTGCGCCTGGGCCTTTTCCGCGGCCTCTCGATCTCGCTCCATCCGCTCCGCCCGTTGTCTTTCCCTTCTTTCTAGTCGTCTTGCATACCGTTCTTGCTGTGCCACGCGAACCCTTTCCTCCTCAGCCATTGCATCTGCCAAACGCCGAGCTTCCGCATAAGATCGCTCGGCCTGCTCCTTGAGGCGCCTCTCATCTGCTTCAACTTGTTTCGCAAATGCTTTGTCCCTATCGCTCCTAGTCGTATGTCGCAGAATTGGAGCGGGTGCCATTTCAGACTGTACGCTCTTTTTATCGTTCTCGTGTCCAGAGATAGACGACGGACTGGTGGATGGGGTTTTGACGGAGGTCCTGCTTGTTCGCTCAGAGGAAGTGTGGCGTTGTATTGTCGAGGTTGGTGAACTGGAAGAAAGTGGTAATATAGGTATGTTTGGGTGAATGCCGAGAGATGGGCGAGCACGTCGAGTCCTGGACCTTCCTTCTAAGTACTCATGTGCTATTGTTCGATACGGCTGTTGTCGCTGAAGTGGTGGGCGGTGTACCTGCATCACCGTTAGTCCACAATAAACTTAAAATGCCATTACTACGAATGGGAGATATCTTACCTGGCTGCTGGCCAACGCCGGGACTTCTTTGGCTGCAGCCTCATCTTTGGGAGCAGATGATGCGTTTGTTGGCTCAATCCACTTTCCAGAAAAAGGGTCTATGAAACGTTCGTCGGGAAGCGCGTCGAGATAACTGCGTAAGGTCTCCACATCTACCTCGTCGACGTGGGCGTTGTCATCGTTCTCTGACTCTTCTGGGTTGCTGTTCCATCGCTTAACACGTCTCGCCATTCGCCCAGTATACTGCAGACACGTTTCACTGCTGGCAACACGAATCTGATGATTTTGCTGAACGAAAAGGTCGGTCGTCGTTTCGACGCCCTTGCCTTTCGTGGATTCTCGGAGTTTTTGGGCATGAGAGAGGAACGTAAGGTAGCAAGTGATGGCTTCTTGGAGGGAAGTGTCCAAGTGGGTCTCGGTGATCTCCATTTTGGTCGACATCGATCAATCGATGCGATATCTTTGGAAAGAACGATGAGGAAAAAGTGAGGCTCTGTTTGGGTCCATAAGGACATATTTTCCATGGGCATACTAAGCCCAGAAGTACAGGTGCTGCACATTGCTCATCGAATTCAATTGGTTAATAGTAGATCCGCTGGCATAGCAATCACTACTTGCATAAATGGCGCTGAAATCTGGAGCGAATGAAATGTAAAGCAAAGTAAGTGGCTGGCTTCGAAAGATGGATGCCTGGTGAGATGTCTCTAGGGCGGCGGATGAGGCTCAACCTAGCATTATTTACACCCCATCGACCACCAGAGTATCGAGTGAGAAGGTGATTCGAGGACGTGTGAGATAAAAGAAAGGAAGCAGAGCATCTCTGGACTCAAAATCCGGTTCTGGAAGTCGCTGTCGGGTCGAGGCTGAAACGAGTGGGAAGAGCGAGCCATCGAGACTCCTCCTTACAAATCTGTCTCGGTCACCTCGCTGCTTTCAGAACCGACCGCATTGTTTGCTCACAGCAGGTAGGCTCCTGTCTCTGTGTATCCCCAAAGACTTGCGGGGTAGTGCGGTATAGACACATACAAGCAGGGCGTTCACATCTTGGTGGTGGGATTGGCACAGCCTTAGCTGAGGCTGATGGTTGCACGTTGGCGTTCCGGAAACCATCTCACCGAGTATGGTTCGTGATCCTAAAGGTTCGCGGTGGATGTGTTGACAAGGCGGCTTTCAGGAAAGGAGATGAAGATGGAAGATGATGAGTGAGGAAGATTGAAGCGAGACGAACCTACCTAAGTGATCGTGGACAGAACGCGTGGTATCACACGTGATATGCGGCCATCATGGACCTCGGGAGACCTTCCATAATGAGCAGACCAGAAGGTTCAAAGCTGTGAATCTATGTTGCGGTATGACTTTTGTATATTGCTCTTGCCTACAGCGTGCTTGTAGCTGGATATTCTGGAGTAATGGTGACGGTCACGTGGAGTACTCTGGTTCAACACCAGGTAAACACTTCACTTTTGCAAGCCCTTTCATAAGTTGACTACCCACTACCTAACATCAAATCATGCTAACATGGTTAAGAACCTCGACAGTTCGACAGAAAATAGGCAAGGGTATAGTGCGCATGTGCTCAGCAATAAGTACCAAGTCCTATTTGGCAGCCCGTACCTCAAGATCTCAAACCAACCTGTCTACGACACAGGCGAGTTATGTAGGGAGGCCGCTATCAGAAATCGGAGTACGATAGAGTGTTAGCACCTAGTTTTTGGCATTTTGTTTGTATTTTCTCTTTTCTTTTCATCTATGCTACGGCTGTCCCTTTTTGGCATGGTCAAGCTCCAAACCTAGTATTATTACATGTTTTCCCATTTCCACATCTCAAGCAATACAAGTTCAGACTAGAACACTTTGCATTCCAATTCAAGCATCCAGCCAAGTTCTTCCATCCTGCACCCATACATTTTACGGTCTGCCCGTAGCAGTTGGTAGCTGCTTTCTGGCAGCTGTTCTTGTCTGAGAAAGACTGGATGTTTCCACACCAGGACCCGTTCTGTACTTCACACGCCGGTGTTGGTGTTGAAGTTGGTGCTGCTGATTGACTGGTTGTCTGGGTTAAGGCCGTAGAAGAGACGCTTGGTGCTGAAGTTGGTGCACTGGTGGCTTGCGATGACGTAGATGAGCTGATTGACGTCGACGAAACTGGTGTCGTGGTTGTGCTTGGAGACTCGCTCGTTGAGAGAGAAGTGGTAGGTGTGGATGTTGCTGTTGCAGATGTCGAGGTAGATGTGCTCGAGTCGTTGAAAGATCGATACCAATTCGAACGATCAGTGTCACCGAGACATTCTCCAACAGTGACACCCTTCCATCCCTTTTGCTGAATGAGGTCAAAGTAGTAAGATGAAAGGTTGGCAACAGATTGTTGAACAATATCGTGTTGAATGGAAAGGTAATCTGTGGCACCTGCGACAGAGAGCTGTTGTTGGACGATGTCCTTCGAGTTCTGGATCTGGGATGGCAGAGGGTTCAAGTAGTCTTGGGTGTCGAGGTCGAAGTAGACACGATGGTATCCAAGAGCTTGCATATCTGCCCAGCATCCTGACTCTTCTGTGCAGTCTGAGTAGGGAGGACGCATGTATGTTGGCCACATGCCGATGATATTGTTGAATGCCATCTCATTCTTGACCATCTGGGAAATGCGGCGGTCATGAGTGATGTTGGAGAGCGAGTAGTGTGACCAGGTATGGGAAGCTACTTGGTGACCTTCAGCAACCATGCGTTTGATAAGATCCGGGTATGGTGCAGTGGTGTCGATTTCTCCCTTGCCATTGTTATTCCCGGTAATGAAAAACGTAGCTTGGAAACCATAAGACTTGAGGAGATCCAGAAGCTGTGAGGTGTAATTATATGGCCCATCGTCATAAGACAAAGCAACAATGCTGTCTTGAACACAGTCGTAGATATCGTCGGTATAGGTAATAGGACCTTTAAGGGGCCTGGGAACATCCTGGGTTGAGGCTCCCGCTGGTGTAGCGTCTGAATCGCATCGACCATATCCAAGCATGCAGCTTCCTGGATCAGCACAATAATCCTGAGTTGTGCCGCAATATCCTGCCATCGAGCAACACTGATCGTTTGCACAAGTTGTGTTCTCAAAGTTTGGTCCGCATGTTCCTCCACTGACTGGCGGTGGAGCGTCGGGATTGCATGTACCAAAGTCGGATTGACATCCGGTGCCACAGTAATCTTCGAGAGCGAAGTCAGCACATATGCAACCTCATCGCCATGCTCAAACTTACCCGTAGTGTTTCCACAGTATCCAGCAGACGAACAGCAAAGTCCGCTGTTGCACTGCAAGTTGTCATTAGAGGGTCCGCAAGTGAAAGTGTCTTCGCCAGGGCTTGTGGAAGGAGCCGAGCATATTCCAAAATCGGATTGGCAGCCAGTAGAGCAGTAATCTTGAGCAAGAAGTCAGCACACACGCGATTTCATCGCCATGTTCAAACATACCTGTTGAATTTCCGCAGTATCCTAATAAGTCAGCAATCGAAGCACTTCAGTGTTGAAGCTTGACTTACCATATTCTGAGCAGCATCCTCCAGCATTTACTGTTGCATCGCAAGTGTAGCTATTATTTGCCCCAGCGAAAGCATCTCCACAGGTGTTATCTGGGCTGACAGCACGCTTGGAGAGAGATGCCCAATATTCAGAGCTCTCGGCAGGGAGGGCATGGCTTAAACCTGCAAAAGTGAAGGCAAATGCCAGTTGAATTAGATCGGCGCGCATAGTTTTGAACGAGTGTAGTGTTTAGATTAAGTATCTGGACATTAACGGTGGGAACGAGTGCCAGTGAGCGACAGAAATGATCAAAATAATCGAAGAAAAAAATGACAAAAGAAGCAACGAAGCTCTCTTGAATACAACGCAACGAGATCAAACTCGCGATGAGGTTGAGAGAAAACTTCCATTTCACACCTCGACCTCGAGATATATAGAATGCGACCTCGCTTGCCATGTGAATTTGGCATCAAAGCGGCTGCAACTATCAGATGCCGTCGTCTTGAGACAGCAGTCTTGTGTCATGGCGCCAAGGGCCTCAGATGAAGCCATCCCAAGTCTTCAGCAAAATCTTGTCGAATCCAGCCCTAAGCGTGGCTAGAAGAGAGGTTCCCCTTGCCGAGTCTCCGTAAAGGGCCCTGACATGCTAATTTTACGTCTTGAAGGGAAGTTTAGAGAAACGCGATTGGTGAGATGCGTGAATTACGGGCAATGCGGAGAAGAAGCTTGAAGGGAGATCGTCGCCGCCTTCAGGGGCAGAGAGGTCTGTTCCTGCGCTAGTCTATTCTGGGCAGGGCACCGTGCATACGGGCATGTATTTCTCACTCCTCAAGTGTGCAGCCGAGTCTCTCAAGAATGAGATAACCAACCTTTTAAGGCCTTGGGGAGCTGTAACTTGTGAGTACAAGTGCAGAATTTTGGGCGGGAGGAGAAAAACAAAGTCAACTCAAGAAGTCGCCCCTGATATTGCTCCAGCGAGGCAACCTTGGCATCACAAGACATCACCAAAAAAAGAACACGAGAGAAGATTCCCGAGATCCTGCACGTCTGAAACGCCGATGCTGGCGTTGGCCTTTTTGGATGTTCACATCAGTCAAGTCGATAAGAGATGCCGACAAGCCGAGCAGAGGTATCGAGATTCTGGATTGCAAAAGGGGCCAGCTTTTTCCATCCATTCATTATGGTACTTTCTTTACCTCATATTTCTTGACTCTCCAGGCAAGGTATCGATTAGTCAAGTTCAAATCCAATCAAAGATCATTGCACAACCCGACGAGTAATACTACTTGACCTTGGAAAGTACGCCTGCAGGAGAGGCTGCACAACGATTTGAGGAAGCTGTTAGAAAGAAGGTCAATAGGTCTTCTCATTTTGCTTGGTTCTAGCCCGCGTGCTTAATTTTCTTTTTCATTTGCAAGTTCAATGCCTACAGTATAAAGGAGGGAGCCATTGAGTACCGAGACCGTGTTTGTGGTACTGGAACTGTGGAAGACTCTGTTCATGTGAAGCATGTCGGCGAGGGCATTGCTCCACAAGCTATCAGCTACCTGGACTTGAAGACGAACAAGCATGTGTGATACATGGATAGTGGGTTGAGGAGTCCTGCATCGACTTATGAATAGAGGTACCTGCGATGATGAGGATATGGCTTCTGCACGGTCATGTCCTGTGGGAAGGTGTCACATGTTGAGCTTCGGGCGACGGCGAGGTCGTATGAATAACCTCACATTTACATATATCAAGTCACGATCACTTACATATTACATCACCACAGAGAGAATCAATTGTGTTTTTGTAGTTTTTGTATTTTCGCGGTTGTGCGTTTTAAGCAGCATACAGTATCCAAGCGTCCTCCTTCCCTGACAGGAAGTTCCAACAGACCAAATGGGTATCTTCTTAACACCCTAACTCCTTGCAAATTCCAAAATTTCATTTCCGACAATGTATTCAACGCAGTACAGTACAAGGAAACAGACATGATGTTTTTAGAACACAAACAATACAACACAACCTGTAGGCCATCCGTCGAATGAGATTCAGACATCTCGAATGACCCACAGGATTTTAACAAACCGCCCGAGGTGGTGGATATTGATATTGGGGTTGTGAATGTTCCACAGGCGCTGGGACATTTTGGAACCCAATACCAAATTGTTGAGGTCGTCGAGACGGATGTTGATATTGAGATTGCGCTGGGACATCTTGGAACCACATACCAGATTGTTGAGGTTGTCGAGACGGATGTTGATATTGAAATTGTGAAAGTTCCACAGGCGCTGGAACATTCCCCATGGGATATTGTTGGTATTGATGATCTACCATGGGTTGTGGTGTTTGAGGGCATGGAGTGGCTGATTGTCCCACGCGTTGTCGGCGTTTTGGAGGAGTCGTTTTCCCCTCTGTCTTGGCTGCTGCTTCTTCTGGGCTACGCTTCCGCTTGTGCTTTGGTTGTTCCCTTTTGGTCGCTCTGATCTTCCCGACTCTTTCAGCGCAGGACGGACATTCGGTGATGAGCCTCATCACCAAGTCCTTGGAGATGCTGTCAGAGATTCCTCTCTGCAGTCTGTCGAAAGTTGCGTCCCGGCTGTAGTGTTCACCGGTGACCCCGTCTATGTGGCCCTTGATAAAAAGGAGGAATGTATCCTCCTTAGCTGTCATTGGTGCATCGGCAACCTGAGGTTGGTCTTTCTTCAACCTTCTATACATCTTGGCGTCTGGTACTGGACCTTCGGATTTTGTGGTGAAGTTATGCGCCACATTATGCCTGTGTGATGCCATAGCCGGGGGTTTCTTTCCAAAGTAGCAGAATTGGACGGGGTCTGTTCTATTTATCATGTCCAAGAGTCTCTGTTGTCGAGGGCATTTTTTGTCGAAGTCCGAAACTTTGCTATCCGCCTTAAGCCACTCATTTAGGGCTGTGAAGCAAGCAAAGGCGTCCAGAGTTTGGCCATCGACTACTTGGTTAAACTGGGTAGGCGTCCACTGGACAGAAGTTGAATCCGGAAATCCCTTCAGTAGGACATCAAACCAGCAATCATGTTCAGGATCATTGTTGTTGCATCGTCTACATTACGTCAGTCAAGCGTCTCGGAGAATTTTTCTCTACAGTTTTCTCGAAAAGGCAAGTCAAGCCCATGGTTGTCACATGGGGTCGAGTCTGAGTCTAAAAATTGCATGCTGGGGACGGGCCGAGAACATTAAGCGAGAAAAGTGACGACGACATGCAAGCAGTAAGGGGAAGCGACGACGACAACAACAACGATGTAACACAGCAGAGATTATGGCAGGTGCCATGCATACCTACACTCTTTTGATATCCGGATGGTGGTGTAAGTCCGGAATATCCAAATTGTGTGTGTGCGGCCACGTAAATATTGATACTAAAAATATTTTGATGCAAACTGACCAATTCAAAAAATTCAAAATGGCCTGAAAACCCTAAGTGCGAGCACCCAAGGTTCTCAGGCACGTGTATGAACATTGAATTAATTCAAATATCCAGAATTGCTTCAGATCTACCAATTTTACGTTGCAGAAGGGGAGAAGTGAAGATTTACAGAGTGGAAGGCATAAACGAACAAGAAAACTATGACTATGTGTGACCCGTACCCATGATCGAACTATCTCTGCACTGTAGAGCGACTTGACTTGCATAGTAGTGGGGAGAATGGGGAAGTGTGTTACTTACTTGAAGTTGTTGTGTTGTTGAGGCACATCCTGGACATCCTGGTTGTTTGCTGGTGCTGGTGCCGCGGTCATGTCGAAAAGAAACAAATGTTCAGGGATGTCCTGAAATTGTGCCAAATCCATGTTCCTCATGTTGTCTATAGGTTGTTGGTCGAGATTGTTGGCTGACCAAGGCATGATGGTGGATGGGTTAGACATCTTGTTGGCGTGAAAGTAAGAATCCAGTCAAGATATTGAGAAGTGGTGGGTGTGGTAAAGAGTTGGGAAGAATGTGTGGTGTGTGCTGTGTGGATGGATGTTGTAAAGAGTGAGGAACAAAGTATGGTATATGGATGTGCGTTTGAGTGACAGTGTTGTGTTTGATGGGAAGGACCTGGGGATGAGGGAGGTACACTGATTTGAAGTACGAAAATACATGAAGCTACCGTGGTTCGAATCAGAATTTTTTGGTGTATCGATTTGGGGCCCCAAGTTTGAGCCATCGTAGGGGCTCTAGCGAGATCCACATCTCACTCAGGAACCTTTTTGGACAGTCTGAATAGTATATTGTTCTAAAGTAATCAATAAAATATCCGTAACAGGTCAAGACTCCTCTGACGGACAGGTCTCGTCCAATCATTGCCTTCATGTCTGCCCGGTCGGCGCTGTTTCACATCTTCCGACATCTCCAAGGAAGCTCGAGTCTGGGACGAGATAAAGCTAAGGGGCGAGGCTTCCTCTATCAGAACAAGACCGCGTGCTTCTAGAGGGCTCCCATGCCATGCTATTCGTCCTCCGAGTCCGTGTCTAGCTGCATCGTGAGATGAACGCTCTCATCGTCCGATGAACCATCACCATCACCATCCCCATCAACCGGTGGGATCCGGTGTGAAGAAAGTTCTGCTCCGGCCATCTCGACGTCCTGAACGAGATCGTGGGTTTGGTGAGGATATTCTAGTGAGGTTCTGAAGGTTTCTGTGACCATAGAGGTTGACGTAGCTGACGTGAAGGTCCCAAACTTCGAAGAGGCAGGAGCGGTCTGTGCTTGAGAAGGGCCATGTGTCAGCCCTATAGCATGGCTTGAGCTCTGTACAGGAGCAGTATCATGAGCAGCAGGTACAGTATGCTCTTCTTGCAAAGGATGAGTACTTGGAAGTAACATATCCTCATCAACAGACTTCTCCTCTGCAGCATCGCTGGGCAGTGGTCGGGTCGCCGTAGAGGGAAGGAACGGCATACGGGGTCGGAGCAAAATCTCCACCACGGCATCATGACCAAACTCTCTCGTGAGGTGGGGCAGAATGCTAGCCATAGCTTTCCCATTCTTGCCAACGAACGGATTCAGGATGCTAGACAGCATTGCGTCTTTGCTATGGCTAAGAATAGCAGTACGCTCAACCATAGAACGAAGCGAGATGTCGACGTAATGCTGCGGTAGATGCGAGAGAAATAAAGGCAGTAGCTTGCTTGCATTGGTAGGACCCTGGGCTGCAGTGACCTGAGGCACCTCTACGATATGCTGCAGGAATGTGTCGGCATTGTGTGTCTTGGTGGTATGTGACTTTGGCGACAGCGAAGCAGCATCGGCAACGAGACTCGGGCATATAGCCTCAATATCTTTACAACATGAACGCATTACATCGTAACATTTTCCAACTTGAGTTCGAGAGAGGCTCTGTCCCAGGTGCATCAACAGCATAGCAGTGATATCGTAGGCGACAGCACGGAACTGTTGGTCGTGCTTGCCGAATTGGAAGACCCACACCAGTTGATCGTACACTGCTTGAGCTACAGACACGAAGGTCCCCTCGAGCCTTTGTGCTATCGTACTTACGAGGTTCAACGCAGCAACATAGACCTGGGGCAAGCCTGTGCACAGCACATCACGTTCATCGCGATCGATAGCAGGGTGGAGACGAACACTTGCCGTACTCGAGCCTGACGTGGGTATGGCGATAGACAACATTCTACTGAACAAATCCATGATATCTCCTAGAGGCAAGGCAACAGGTGCAGATGTCTCCTCCTTGAGGTACACCGCTAATAATTCGAGCAAGCCGACGAGTCGATCAATACCAGCGAAGATTCCATTCCACGCCGGCAAGCCCTCATTGGCATCCCCACCTCCGGACAACGGTCGATTGACATCCACAGAGGCTGCAGCGTATCCAGTAGTAGATTCCCAATCCTCGAAGACGGCTCTAAATACTTGATCGGCGGTAGCATGAGTCTCCTTGACAAGCTCACGCACAGCTTTGGCCCATTGTTCCCCGCCGGCATTCTTTGCAGTACTTTGATGAAGGACGACAGACAGACGACGAGCACTATCCTTCACCAAATTGGGAACAAATAGACCATCGGAGCTCGTTGGGGCAAGATACCGACGAACAACCAGACGTATTTGGTTCATGAATGGACGGAAGATAGTAGTATGGCGAGGAACAAGTACAGCCAATGCCTCGAAGATAGTCTCTTCAAGAGACGAGGGTACAATGGTAGACTTGCTTGACGACTTGGAGGATATTAAAGCAAGACAAGCAGTAACAAAAGCTGGTAGCGTCGGCGTCGTAATCTCTCGGACGAGAGTTTGATATTGGTGGGTCATGCAATATATTTTGGTGAGTGCTACTACAGCTAGTTCTTTCGTAGCAACGGGGTCAGGTTTCTGTCTGGACATCAGATAAATTCATATGATATGACTGACAATTACGTACTCCAAGGATAGATAGCAATCCGCGGACCCAGGACTCAGATCCGTTCAAGACTTCCCATCCTCCGACTTCAATCACTGCCTTGATCAGGACAACAGCAGTGAATCTTTCCTCGGTACTCTTTCCATTGAGCAGAGTCGATAACTGGGTCTTCAGCTTATGGACAAGGACCGTGGATGCAGAAGCTTCAGCCTTGCCAGCAGCAACGGCGGCCATCGAGAGAGGAACTTGGCAACGCAAAACATGATTGAGGAGATTTGGCGTGAGACGAGGAAGATCAGACACCGGCGTCGACGACAGCTGAAAGCAGAGCACTCTGAGCTCCGGTGGGAGAGACATTGAGAGAGTGTGTGGGAAGGTTTATGTTCTCTTCTTTAAATATCGACTGGATAAACCTATCTTCAACCTGCTCTTCCTATGCCTTTAGTTCAAATTGCAACGGGATAGTTTTCTTCAGCCGTTCCAAGCTTGAACGAGTGCCACAAAGTCGCGGCAATGGAAAGGCAAGCTGTACTGGAGCTCGTGGATAGTCGTTTCGAGATTCACTGTATCTTTCCCAAAGACACAAGGCTGGTGACACAAGAGTTTTGGTCTTCCGATTCGGATTCCTTCAATTCCGTCTTGTCGATGCAGCTCGAACCAGAGTTCTCGTGTAGTCGTGGTAGGGCAGGAAGAATGAATGGCGAGATTGTATTACGAGGGCCTTCTGGAAAATGAATGTAGATATTATTCATAAGGCAGTGAATTGATCGCCAAAGTCGTGACAGTTTCGTGTGAGATCCTTTTGGTCATGAAATCTAGGTATTTGTGAGGCTATACAGAAAGAGATTTTGAAAAGCAGAAAAAGTGGCCCCGTGAAGGAAATGAGCGTTTTGATTGGTCGAACTCAACTCGGCTCCAATTTTCAGGACAACGACAACGACGCCAAGCCGAGAGGAGTGACCAGCCCTGCAAGCTGCACAGCAGCCAGTGACGACAATGCACAGCACAACTGTGAAGACGAATCAATGAACAATTCCCTCTCTTCCACCATCCTCACTCCCGTGCAGAACCTTCGAACCAGTATGCGATCGTCTTCCTGTTAAAATATGATGCATGGCAGCCACGCAAAGCTGGAACCAATTGGGAATTTTGCTAGCCCAAAATGAGTGTTTGTTGCCCTATTCCTGACCGCAGAGCAATAGCTAACAGTCCATACAGCGCGAACAAACCAAGGCCGGCCAGTACATTCGGCAGCTCGACCAGGCACGATGTGATGGGAACTGGGACACGGTGCCGGAGCTCATCAGGAAGATCAAGAAACACGCGCCGCAGCGGACCTGTACGTCCTACAACATCGAGAATAGAGCACAATTCCTTGAGCCAATACAATGGGCGATATGAGATAGATATTGATGTCTGCCTTAGGTCTTGCTATTACTGCAGAGTCCGAACACGCAGTCATTGAAATTTCCCACGTTCGACCCGTTACCGCACGCCCAACAACTGCCGCAGCTCAACCCTCACAATCCCCCCAATCGACCCTACACCGATACATAGACCTCCTTCTAGAAGCTATTGGAAACGAACGGACATATCTCGAGGATCAGTTCCAGGCGCGAGTTTGTCTTGGGTGGATACATTGGCAGCTAGGGGAGCTATCTTTGGCCGTGAACAAGTTCCCGGGCAGCATAGAACATGATTTTGCGCAGCTTGATGGTTCTGATAAGGAGACATCTGAATGGACGAAAGTTTGTGCTCTCAAAGCCTCTTACCTCAAGGGCACCGCGCAGGAAAGAACAGGAGCTGTTGCTGAAGCACTGGAGACCTTCGAATCTGCCCTTCCCGTGCTTACAGCAGTATCGTCGAACTCGAAACAAGGCAAGGAATTACGATCATGGATAGAACTATACTTGACGGGCTTTTGCATGCTGTCAAGCCAAGCAGTCAAATTGAAGGTGGCCCCAATATTGGAGACAGAAACTCTTTCAGCTTTTCGATCGTGGTCAAGGTTCTGGGATATTCAAGCACCAACTCCAACGGGTGGGCGTGCTATAGAAGCCAGTATTCCAAGGAGACAGGTTTGGAAAGAGTACTATATCACTCTTTCTGATCTACTTCAGCAAGACTTACCTTTCCCTACTACATCACTCGCAACGGCTTATACCGAGACCTCTACGAGACTTCAACAACGAGCCGAATTGAAGAGGGTGGAAGCACGATACGAGGCTCTGTTACTGAGCGAGGTACAGTTCCCAAAAGCCAACGAAGCTAGCGATGAGGTTGAGGCGTTCGTGGATATTGTTATTCAAAATTGGCGGATATTATGCGGCACGAGCTGGAACGAACAAGATCTTGGAGAGGGAGGTGCAGAAGCTGTAAGTCGCGGGGTACTTGATGTCCTCTATCGAGCTGCCACGAAGACATTCCACTCGACTGCGATCCTTCGTCATCTCTTCACAGTCCACCTTGCAGTTGCGGATTTTGACCTGGCCTTTAAAGCATTCGACACGTATTTAGATATTGTGAAGAAAGGGAAAGCAAGAGTAGAGAAAACTGGAGAAGCAGAGCACGGCCTTGATGATGATGAAACAGTTTTACTTACGGCTTCTGAATGCATCCGAGCTCTATGCAGATATGGGACACGTCAAGGGACTGAGAAAGCCAAGGAAATCGGCCACTTTTTTGAGGCTTGGTTAGAAAAGCATCATCCAGGCGAGGTACATCGTCAAAATGGCCATATGATTGAAAATGGCGATGCCGCAGTTCCGAGCGTGGAAATTGCACCTAGAGTTTTCGCTATGGCTTGGCGATGCATCGGTATCAGTCATGCGCAATGGTCGCGATTGACTTATGATGCTTCTTCCAGGTCCGAAATTCAGCTACAAGCCATCAAAGCCTTTCGCAAAGCTTTGTCACCTCAGTACGAAAGTACGAAAGACGTCGAGACTCTATTTGCATTGGGGTTGATTCTCGCCGAAAGGAGAGAGTTGCCTGCTGCTATCGAAGTAGTCAAGTCTGGGCTACTACCAAATTCAACCACAACTCACATGAATAGACTAGGCCCTCACTCTGGAAGGTTTGTCAGAGAGAGATCATTGATACCTTTGTGGCACCTGATGGCATTGTTGCTTAGTGCCAGGCAAGAGTTCACTACTGCTGCGAGATCTTGTGAAGGAGCCTTCGAGCAATTCAGAGACCCAAAGTTTCTATTCGGAGAGGGTGATCTGCAAGGCTCTTTTCGAAGCAGTCATCTGAATGAGAAAGGCCCCACACAGCGTCGAGGGGTAGTGGATGACATGAGTGATTTTGAAAAGCAAGGCGTGCTTGAGGTCAAAATGACACAACTCGCTTTGATCGAGGTACTTGAGGGCCCGGAGATCGCTGTTAACGCCAGTGACGAGCTCTTGAGCCTATACACACGACTTTTCGGCGATCCTCAGAAGGAAGCTTTAGAAGTTGCAACGGCAAGCAGTGCCCTGATGGCTCCGCCGAAAAGCTCAGCCGGAACTATCAGAAGTTTAAAAGGTAGCATTTTCGGACGTAGTGGCAGGTCTTCTACACGGCGGACTGGATTGAGTGCAACTACGATTAGTGAGGAGAAACCAACCTCCCTTGCGAGACCACACACAACACAGACTGTAGCAAGTATGAACGCGCCGACAATACACGTCACCAACGAAAATGGTAACGCAGCCAGACAGCTGCATCATGAAAAGCTTCAGAAACGATCCGACAGCGTCTCGAAAAATAAAGGCCCAGTAAGTCTTAGGAATAGAAGCCACAGCTCTGGGCGAAAGCGGAGTAGCAGTGATGGGAACCCCGTTCGTAGCGTCGGCCCGACCATTGTTGATGGTGAGAAATTCTTCACTCCTCCATCAGATACTGCGAGCCATGACCAGTGGCTCAAAGACAACAAAGCAAACAACCTTGGAGGGTCAACTGGCACCTCTTCAAATCAATTCGATACCGTCTCAAAACCTCTACCACCGAAGTCGCAGCAAATGAATCAGAAAGAGAAATCATTGAAACCAGCTCATCCTAATCCTGCCCTCGCTCAAGACAACCGCTTACCACACATTTCTCCATACTCATCATCGACAAATCCCACGACTCGATTTCCCAAGGAACAAGAAAGAAGACGGAGGACAACCATATTGGTCAAGGTCTGGTTGTTAATCAGTGGCTTCTATCGCCGTGCGTCTCTGTACGAGGACTCGAAAGGCGCCATTGCAGAAGCAGAAAAGCTGGTCAAGAGCGTGGAAAGTGACATAGCAAAAGACACAAGTGGCAATATCTCCACAAATCATGCCGGATGGGCTGGTGGCAAGAGTGTTGAGGAGTTATGGGGAGATATCCTCGCAGAAGTAAGTTCTTACCCTCTGAAATAATTGCCAAGGTCTTTTACTAACACATTACAGCGCGGGTACCTTGCCGTGGCAGAAGAATCCCCATACGACGCACTCACACATTTCGAATCAGCTCTCACCTACTTTGCCGACCATCCTGCTGCCATCGTGGGCCTTTCCAACATCCTACTTGATATTTATTCCGAAGATCTCCTTCCTCCAGCTACGATACCCAAGCTTGAATTACCGACACTTATTAGCACGACTTCAGCATCTACCATTAATGCCTCAGCAGCTACCCCACTCTCTACCCAACCTCCACCTCTACGTCCCTCTTCCAACCTGCCAGTGATGTCTCACGGACCACTTGGACTTCCGAAATCGAAGACAACAGGATTGAATCAGAAATCCGAAGATGTTGCCTCAACCCCAGAGTCACTTTCATCATCACTCAAACCAAGCTATAAAGAGTCTTCCACCGCACTTTTGGACCGCTTAGCAGCTCGAGATAGAGCATATGGACTTCTCAATGCACTTACCAAGCTCGGTACAGGATGGAACAATAGCGAAGCATGGTTCTCACTCTCCAGAGCATATGAGGAAGGCGGACAGCCAGATAAAGCGAGAGAAGTTCTTTGGTGGTGCGTTGAGCTTGAGGAAGGGAGGGGTGTGAGGGACTGGACCGTGGTCAGTGGAGCTGGGTATGTTTTATGATTCTTTGGCGTGATAGATGATGAGAACAGGGAACGGATTGATACCTTTTGCGTTTGAGAGAGCGAAGCGCGTTGTATTCAGTAAGCGTGGTATGTGAAAACCGTATATAATCTAGGTGAAAAACATGGCCTTTGCATGATATTATCATCGGACTATTTGTTAATGTTCATTACTATATCTTCAGCTATGGCTGGGCTCATTGTCTATATTGTTCTCTTCTTCTCTCCTTCATTTTATACCTCCCCGGAAATCTTGCGAAAGGGGGAAGAATATTCTTTGGGGATTATATATCATTCTGAGAACGCGCTATCGACATGCAACAAAATCTTTAATTCTGCGTCATTCTTTCAACTTCGTGTTTCGCATGCCATTTCCGATGTTACTACCCCTTTGTTCTTAGACCCTGATCTAATCGATGTGCTAATACTAATTCTTAAAAATCTATTTTTGTTTTTTTAGTAGTGATTCCATAATGGCGTCCTGAATCGGTCCCAAGTCTTTTCGATCCTGGTATCCAGATCTGGCCCTATATTAGGTCGCACGTGGCCCACGTGGGTCCCCAAGTTGCATTTTTCTGGGACCGAACTGTTTTGGCGTGTGAGTCACTTGCTAATGGCAGGAAGGTTTAGTGAGAGTCTTTGGCGTGTTACTTTTTGTGGCCGGTGGCTTTTGGAGGAACGAAAGTCTATAGAGGATGGTGGGTACTGAGTGGTAGTGAAGCCCTTGCCCCTTGCCTCGAGCCCCAAGCCCTTGCCCTGGGGCTGGGTCGAGGCCCGAACCCTAATGTATGGAGTTTGAGGAGATCTGGATCTTGAAACCATGGGAATGTGGGTTCTGGACTTGGTTTGATGGGGAGCGAGAGAGAGAGAGGTAAGGCGTACACGTGAATTCTGCACATCACAAGTTTACTTAGCTCAGCTATAGGGAACAAGGGATCCTTCCTTTGAAATGGGTATCACATTCTTCGTAAGTTTCTTTTGAAAGGTCTGAATTAGATTGACATCAGCTGACTTTGCTCAAATACTCCTTCGAACCTTATATCGTGCAAAACCAGCGTGCTCAGGAACATCATGCTCGGAACGCCAGCGTTGCTCATAAAACCATGCACATAAAAACGAACTCCAAAGCACACCAGCTACCCTGACCTATGAGTTATGTAAGACCTTCCCGCTCGTCTGCAAATCATGCTGATAACCACAGAACGCACACTTCCACATGTCAGCTCGCAACATCCGCCAGTCCTTACATTGATCACATCTTCGAGCCAGAATATCTCGCTCTCTCCTTCCGTTATATACCAAGTCGTTATCGTAGTACCGCAACAGCCCATCCCAGCGAGCTTTGTACTTTCCCGTGGCAATCGCCTGCTTCACTTTCGCTGCTGAGAATGCTTGCACCGCGTCAATAGTTTTGAGGGACAGTGGGGCATTACATGGACCGGCGAGGATTTCAATGATCTTCTTGCTGAATTCGATGTAGATCGGATCGTTCGCGCCCCAGTCCCAGGTTGTGAGAAGGTCGGCACAGTTGTCGAGGGTGTATTTTGATGAGTTCTGGAATCGAGAATTTCCAACGCCTACCAGATATTGCCAAAGTGGACCAACGGGACCAAGAGAAGGAGAGCGCATCAACACGTAGTTGAAGACGTTCATTCGTTGGAGATTCGGTTGACGGTCCTTGCAAAACAGTTCGTACTTCGCCAGCAGATCATCCTTCTTGCAAGTATGCTGATTGTCCAGATACTCTCGAGTCATTCCAGCAGCGAAGATACTGGTCGCCATATTGGCGTTGATGCCGGGTGAGTAAAGAGGATTGGTGAAGCCAGTCGCGTCTCCAATGGCTAGCCAATTTGAACCGGTGACTTTAGGTGATCGAAATGCGAGGTTTTTGCGAGTGTGCCAGGTCGTGCCGGGACCGTATAGATCCTTGATCAAGGTAAACTTGCTCATGAATTCTTGGACTTTGGGGTACCGAGATACTACCCAGTTGAACTTTTGTTCTGCTTCACAGCTGCCGTATTCGGATAACGAGGAAGGATAGACGACATCTGATCGAAGAGCGAAGCCGATACTGTGAGTGTATCAGTATATTGTTTAACTACAGGCCGTATGTCTAGCGAAGTGTGGGAAAGTGTCGATGATTTGGCTGCCAAGTTATGTTGAGAAGATGAGCCCTCGGACGTACCTGACAACCCAACGAAATCTCAAATCAAAAACACGGACAAGTTCTTCGACAGACGGGTAAGAGTCTGCCATTGTGTTTCTGGCGTTAAGATCAAGCAGGTGATTGATCATTTTGATGAGATTGGGAAGTGGAGTTCCCTCCCAACTCGGAAGTCGAATAACCCATGCCCAACTAAGGTCTCCTTTTAGCAAAAATCCCCAGGTCAACCTCCTTGATGGTAGGTACGACAACTTACCCCTCTGGAATGCAGATATGATTTGTGTTAACACTCTCATAGTCACGAAGTGGAATCTCCTTCTCGTCAACCTTCTCGTACCAATAAGCCCAAAAGCCATGCGTATTGAAGCCTTGACCCGAGGCCTCGGGACGTTCGATACGCTGTTTGGCTTTGGATACGAATCGGTGAAAGCGACCAGTTGCATCGATGGTAAGGCGAGCGCCAATGGTATCTTGCTCCTTGCTGACTGTGTCCTGCACTTTTAGCATAGTCTCATTAAGGAAACGCCTGGCTTGGACAGCATCCTCATCAACAACGACCTCCTTCCCATGTATGACGGTAATGCCCAGTCGTTGAGCATATAGTGTGAGCATCAACTCGCTGATCTTTCGCTCGATTTGTAGGGTTGGTACGAAGTCGCCAGGTGGACCTATCATTGTCAGTCTGCATCTCGGATCATTACATGAACTATGGGGAATTGGTACCATTCGCGATGAACGAGGTGTAATTCTCGGGATCACCTTCACTCCCAAAGTAATAGAACGCGAGACCATCTTTGGGTCCGAAAAGGCGCCAAAGCATAGGAGAGTCGATGCCAACGAGCTTCAGCCAAACACCGAAGACGGTCAAGGTCGACTCGCCAATTTTATAGCTAGGCGAGCCTGACTTCTCTAGAACAGTAACGCTGGTGATGTGATCTGTAACTCTGTTAGCTTTTTCACTTGAACCCATACGCGAGTCCCAAGGCCTATTTCAAATATGCTGTGCCAACCAGCTTAGAAAGGAAGTATAGCGGGACGACCAAAGATACGCATGAGGGTAGATCTCTTACCATCACTTCCTCTTCTAGATTCCAACTTTCGAGTGTGTATCGCGTAGATCAGTGAGTGAATGCCTGCGCCAACAACGACCACATCGGAGCTTTTTGGTAGTCCCTCGGTATGGTTGAAAGAGTTCAGATAGTGTGCCATGGTTGCTGTTGTCTGAAAGTTCTTTGTTGGTACTGTTCGAGAAATCCTTGGATCTATATGTCCAAGGCACAGTCAGACGGACCGGACTAGCGTCGAGGTTGATTCTGGGTGTCTTGATAAGTGGTCTGTTGGTACTGCTTGGAAGTGTACGGTGTATGGGTCTCTGATCCTAAACTAAAGCCTCAAGGACACCGTTCAAGGTCCAGACTCGCGAACCCCTCTGTTGGTATTGTTTGAGCAAGGTTTGGGTATGTAGTTTCCTGATTCTAAGGTAGAGCCAACTGGACGAACATCGAGGTGAAAGCTTCTACATCGGGCGGTCTGATATGACTTCGTGCCACAGACGTCAAAGTGAATCACCATTCTCATGTCTATTCGCCAGTGAAGTTTCATTCATGTTTGAATACGTGTACTCTGAATCTAGAATAACGCCAGACACATGAACTTCAGAATAAAGGGTTTCCATCTTGCAAATTGATATATCATACCGAGCCACAGACGTCAGAGAGAGCTTTCACATTAACGGCTATTCGCCAGTAAAGTTATATCAAAGTCTAGACTTACGATTCTCCGATTTTCTGATTTTAAGGCGAAGCCACACTGAGGAAGATCGAGGATATAGCTTTTCCATCTTGCAGACATCTTGCAGGCTGATGTATCACAACGAGCCACAGACGTCAAAGTGAACCAGTTCATTCACGGCGATTCGCTAGAGACGTTAATCCAACATCCCACCAACATCTCGAGTCACAGGACATCGAGAAACCGAGAACATCGAGAGTTGAGCTTAAGGCAAAGGCAGCCTTAAACTCGCTGATCTGCAATTTCTGCAGAAGATTTGCAAAAGATCAACTCATTGCTTCATGAACCTGAAGATATGTCGTCCTTGCTCAGTTTCGTTCAGCGTCGAGGGTTGTGTCAGTCAGGAACGGCACTGCAGCCCAGTACCCGATCCTTCCCAGCTTCCGTGTCGTCGGGTCGAGATCGGCTGCTGCGCAACCATCTCGGGCCGGGTTTCACTGCTGGCATATCATCTGGCCCTCCGCACCGAGTGGCTGAACGACAATCCTCCAATACTCGTCCCGGATCAACTTCACTTAGCACCGCCAAATACTTTGTTGCACACAAAGTCTCAAAATTGTCCCACCATGCAAAGAACATTCACAACTCCGCTTCCTCAGCATACAAGATTCAAGAACGGCCTCTGGGAAGCCCCCAGCCTATGCGGGTAATCATCATCGGAGCTGGAGTAAGTGGCTTGAACATGCTATACACTCTCCAAAAGCAAACTACACAAATATCGTCCATCATCTACGAGAAGAACGCCGAATGTGGAGGGACATGGTACGAGAATCGCTATCCAGGATGTGCCTCGGATGATCCTTCACACCATTATCAATACGACCATACCCCGAATCCAAATTGGAGCTCGGTATTTGCTCCCGTACGTGAGATCAAGCAATACTTGGATGACTTCGTCGACAAGAATGAGTTGAAGAAGAATATCAAGTGCGGATATGCTGTCGAGAAGGCTGAGTGGAAGGAAGAAGAGGGTGTGTGGGAAGTCAGATTATTGGATGAGAATACAGGAAGAATTGTGGAGGATCGTGCTCAAATTCTGATTGATGCTACCGGAATCTTCAAGTTCGTGCCCTATCTCCAAGTGAAAAGTATGAGAGCTGATCAGGTAATAGCGACTGGAAATGGCCAAAGATCAAAGGGCTCCATTCTTTCAAGGGACCTGTAATCCATACCGCGAATTGGCTCAAGGACTTCGACTATCGCAACAAGAAAGTCGCTGTTCTCGGAAATGGAGCATCTGGTATTCAAGTTCTGTCGGCGATCCACAAGGGTAAGGACATTCCACAGATGAACGTTGAGGGAGACGGGTTTGCTGACCAAATGAAGATGTGGAGAAACTTGTTCACTGCATACGCTCGAAAACATGGATTGCACCCGAAAGTAAGGCTGTTAGCTTCTGTCGACAGCACACAGTCGACACCTCGGACAAGTTTTCAGAAGAGTGGAAGCAGACACTCTCTCAGAAGCCAGAAGAGTATCAGAAGTTCTTGCAAGTTATCGATAACTTGTCTCAAAAGGAGAGATTCAAGACGGTAAGCACATTCATAGAGACCTATTCCTCGAGATTCGTCTAACAAGTCAGATCATAAATTGCTCCAAGACAGCGGAAGCTGCTCGCAAAGCTATCACCGAGTACATGACCAACGCACTCAAAGGATATCCAGAGCTTATGAAAGCGCTCATGCCCAAATTCCCAGTTGGAGCTCGGCGCATCACCAGTTCGCCATGGTATCTGAAAGCCCTCTGTGAACCAAACGTCGAAGTGGCCAAAACACAAATTGCTGAAATATCTGCGTCTGGCATCCATCTCGAACCAGAGGATGGTTGCGAGACCGGAGTACATCATGAAGTCGATGCTATTATTTGTGCCACGGGATTCAATACTTCTTTTATACCCCGCTTTCCAATTTTGGGAGAAGGTGGGCGGAATTTGCAGGATGAGTGGCGGGAGGAGAATGGTGGGCCGAGAGCTTATATGAGTATTATGGCTGAGGGCATGCCAAACTATTTTAGTGAGTTTCAACATGCCAAAGTGTCTATGCCCGATTTCAATGGACTCTCAATTAATGAAAACCTAGGATTCTTAGGTCCAAACGGTCCTCTCGCACACGGAGCAGTCCCCCGCCTCAGCTCACACATATGCAAATACGTCCTCGCACACATCCAAAAACTACAACACGAACATTCATCTTCCGTCAGACCTCTGCCCTCCGCAATCCGCGACTTCAATGAGCACGTGCAAGCTTTCATGCCTAGAGCAGCTTGGTCGGAAAAAGGTTGTGGAGGCTGGTACAAAGATCACTTGAAAGGTGGAGGGGATGGAAAAGTATCTGCGTTGCATCCTGGTAGTCAGTGCCATTGGGAACAGATGTTGGCAAAGGTTAGGTGGGAGGATTGTGAGTTTAGGAGGGGTGGTGGGAGGCAGGGGAATAGATTTGAGTATTTGGGGAATGGGTTTGCTGTGGGTGGACCGGAGTTGGAGGGGGATGTGAATGAGGATGCTGAGAGAAGGTGATGCGGGAGCTCATCCGCGTCAAACGCATGGATCATATACAGTAATATAGGTATGCGAGGTCCCGGTGACCAAACGTTGAGTTCCTCCAGCGTACATCATAGACAGCTCGCGATGCTTAGTAGATACGAACTAGGACATATCATAGGGCAATGAACGTTGAATTTTCGCCTCTGATTCTGTGGTTTCCAAAGAGAGACTGGGAAAAGAATCCGCATAATTCATAATATGACCACACTTCTTACACAACAGTGTCAGATGGATTGGAACCCAGATTGTGAGTGCCGGTCCTGTATTTCAAGTGAAGATGGGAGGGAAGGTGCGACCTTGTGCAGTCTTTGTGATCGGAGATGCCAAACAACTCACGACGACTCAACTCAATCCCAACCCGCATCATGCCTTGAGAAATAGGGACAATAATGCATAGTAAAAAGCGCCTGGAACAATACGTCGCAAAGTCTAGGCAATGCATCCGCCTTCCAGTTTACACAAAGCCAGGCTGAATTCACGAGTTCCCATGTCGAGATGCAGTCTATGTTTACTTAGAGCTCCTGCACTCGAGGATAGGATCTTGGAACGAAAATATGTGAAGGAAGATTGGAAGATTGGAAGATTGGAAGATTGGAAGAAGAGAAGAAGAGAAGA
>AIET01000533.1:0-130785 GCA_000292665.1 Helotiales sp. EF0021 | reverse complement strand
ACTCCCCCCCCCCCCCCCACCCTACGAGACACCCATAAAGCACATCTAAAAGTGTTAGGCCTGGTACATCCCACACCGTAACAGCAGATATATCAGGATTGACGGTATCCTTAACTAGCACTATTAATCATGGGTTTGGATCTCATCTCATGGTTCCTGAACTAGGTCTCATCATGAATAATGAGATGAACGACTTCTCTATCCCTGGGACAACGAATGCATTTGGATACATGGCATCACCAGCCAATTTCATTGCTCCAGGAAAGCGTCCCCTTTCATCAATGAGCCCAACTATTGTGGAGCATTTAAGCAACGGCAACCTCCACTTTGCTGTCGGAGCAGCAGGAGGCTCGAAAATTGTAACGTGTGTTATTCAAGCACTGTGGAATGTTCTCGATCGGGACATGTCTCCTCCAGACGCTATGAATGCGTCAAGATTCCACGATCAACTGTCGCCTAACCAGGTAATTCTTTGAGCTGTTTCTTTGCAACGGCATAGATGGATTTCAAGGCTAACATTAAACCCAGATATTCTTCGAGTACAGCTACAGCAATGTCACAAGTGAGTGTATGCAGGAGAAGGGTCACAACATTAGCTGGTTTGGGTGGAGTTCCACCGCTGAGGCGATTGGGAGAACAATTAATGGAACATTCATTGCTGCTGCGGATCCAAGGTCATCAAATGGTGGCGGATTTGTCATTTGATATTTGTATGAATTCACATATAGCATTGCACGGTTTTCGTTCCTTGTCTATCGGGATCAAGTTTCATTATTTCGTTAGATTTGTGTAACTATTGGACGGCGCGATTTTCAACTTCATCAAATCCTCTTCGATCAGATTGCAGACAGCATTGCAAATATGATTCATGACCACAAGAAAGTTCGCTCAAGACTGCTAAAAGCTCCTTCTTGTAACGACAATCGCTCTGGTCTTCACACTTTCAAGCAGACTAGAGAATTTGAGTGCAACCATTTGACGCAAGAGCGTTTGCTGCAAGAGTCTGTCTGAATTCCCATTTCATTTATTTCGCTGAAACCAGTACTTTCTAGGTTATGACCAAGGCCTTTTAGACCTTGCAAACAAATGTCATAAATCATCGCAAGAAGTTCTTTCAGGTGATGTTAGCGCAATAATAGGCGGTAAAGCACATGATTCGCAATGTGAAAATCATAAAGCTGCGGAAGCCGCACCTTGCCAGTCGCCAAAGAATGCAATCCCCAACTACATTTCTCATGGCATCACAGATAGGAGCAGATGATAGCAAGGCGCATTGGGACGAGAATTTGCGGTATAGCTGTATAAGTTCCACTGGAGAGATCGATCACGGCTGGGACTTTACTATCGTCTGCAACTCGAAGCACTTCGTCGTCACAGTATCACCTGGTCCTCGTCCAGAAGACCCAACAACCTCTCTTCTTGCCCAGTACAGCAAGGCATTTGTCGAAGATGACGATGAGAAAATTCAGGATGCACAAGACGAAATCTTGGACCTGGTCTTCAGTGCTGGGTGGCAGAAATTCAGAGCTGCACCGATCTACTCACCAAATATCCTGTTGACTAATAGACCATCCCATTGATAAAATTTGCTCATTTAGTGAGTGGACTACCTATTTGGTCAATGAATTTCAAATCAAAAATGAGTAAAAAACGAAGGTATAAATTTAATTGTTTATAACTAAGTGACCCCTTTTTTTGGTGTTTTAAAGACTTCCAGCGCCTGATATCTGACAAATAATGAAACTGACGTATGAAATGACTAAAGTACTTAGTTCTCTAAGAACCTGGCAGACTTCCTACCCTTTCGCTTGCTTTTTCGAGGAGCAGGGGTAGGAGTCCCTAAGGAGGGGCCTCCTCGAGGAGGTGACCCCTCTTCTTGCCCCTCCTGTTCGTCCTCCTATTCCTCCTCCTCCTGCTCAATTGAAGGCTCTTTCCCCTTAACAGAACCTCTCTTTCTCTTCTTTATGGCTTAATTCCCGGCTTTTTGCATTACAGGGATGGATTTATAGTTAATGCTAAGTGTAACAGCTGCTAGGAGGGTAATTATCTTAGCTCCTTATTCGGGAGCTTTAAGGAGGCCAAAGTCTTCACCAGAGAGGATAAGGACCATGGTGGAGGCTTTATGAGAGCCTTTTATCTATCCATGATTCGAAAGGAGGGTATACCGGCCTTTAACAATCTTGATAACTCGGTATAGAAGACGGTTAGCCTCGACAGAAAGGCGGTTCTTTCGAGGGATAGAAAAGAGAACAATTTAAAGAAGCTTGTAGGAGGACTGCTTTCCCCCTCTTTTGGCGTACTTAACGGCGTCGGCTTTATTATATATAAAGACCTTGTAATAGAGCTCTAAAAACAAGTATGCTTACTCCTTCTTATCTTACTCTACAACTATTATAAATTCCTCTTTAGTATTGGCGGCAGTTGTAGCGGCAGGTCCTAAATAAGGGGTTTGATAAATAGGAGGACGTCTGTACTAAACCTCGAACGGGGGTTACATAAGAGGAGAGGCCTGACGGCCGAGTGGTATTAATAACTTTAGCTATATTAGAAAGGTACTCTATCCAATTACGGTCTCCTAACTCTGTAATTTCGGCATATAAACGTAATTTAAAAGTCTTATTTATAACCTTAACAGAGCCTTGAGTTTAAGAGTAGTAAAAACGACCTCGAATAATCTTGATATCGAGACAGTTATACAGATCTTGAAACTCCCCCTTAAACTCTATACTATTGTTATATAAACTAAAGCAAGTTAGATAGTAGTTCTTACTATTCTAAAAGTTTCAAGCTTATATCTAAGTCTTTTTCTATTATATTACCAATCCTCTTTGCAAATACATTTATATCGATAAAAGATTTATATTAAAAGAAAATTATTTTATTCTTTTTAATAAGCGTTCTTAAAATTATTATAATTAATAAATAATTAAAGAATTAAATAATTATTATAAAAAATAAAGTTGAAAGATATTGTATTGTATTATATCTATACTTCTAGCTATTCGTCTTATTAATCGGTTGCAAACGCTAAAGTAAGGACCTATAAAAATAGTAATTATAACTACTTCCTTATCTATAAGAGTATACAACTAGATAAATCTTAAAAAGTAGTCCTTACATTATAGAATCTAGTAAAATAGACTACTTATAAAGGCTCGAAAGTCTATTAAGTTAATTATAAGCTAGTAGTTCGGTCCTTTTAAGATAATTGGTTTAACTAGAGGCTTATTAACTAGCTTATTATTTGCATTACAAACAAAGTACCTATTAACGATCTAGGTTACGTCTTTCTTTATAATACTATAGTACTACTTAAAAACGCGTTTATAAGTCTTTGCTATACTTAGTAGTTAAGATATTAGCAAATGCTTAAGGAGTAGAATAGAGAGAGTAAATTATATAACTTACTAAAGTGCTTTAAAGTATAATGTATTTAATAGATTATATTAAAAGAATCCTAGATATAAGTAATATATCGAGTAGAAAACAAGTACTCTTTAATAGTCTTAGACTTTCTATATACTTGATTATTCTATAGCTTAAAATTCGCTAAAGTATAGGTTCTTCTATTAGTATCTATAACTTTAATCTTAAGAGTCTCTTCTTAAAGCTTACTAGACAGGTTCTTAAACTATCTATAATAGTTCTTATGCTTTTGTTCGGTTAGAATACTCTTATTCTTTAAGGATTTAAGGTAAGTAGAATATTTCTACTCTATATTGTAAGGTGTAACGTACCTAGATTCGTACGACCGAGTCGTAGGTTCGTCGGTTGGTATTATATAGAAGTAAGCGTTACAAAAGAGTTCTTGATCAGAATTAAAACGTTATAAGTAATAGTAAAAGGATACGATTGCTATCATGAAGTTAAGTACGAAGCTCCTATCTACAAGTAAAGACCTAAGCTATATAGGACCTTCGTCCTAAGTACGAGTCGTGCGAGACAGGCTCGCAGAGCTCGCGAGCTTGCGAGCCTCGTCTAGCGAGCTCGCATGTCACGTGACCCCGGGTCGCAGATTCCTGCGGCCTGCTTGCCGTCTGGTCGTTTACTGGCTTAATGATCCTGGGAACGCCTGCGTTCCCAGGCCTACGCGTGTCTCTAAAAGGATGTATCCTGGGAGCCATACAGCTCCTACGAGTCCCCCAGGTCCCGTGATCGTGATATAAGGCTAGCATTCCCTTCTATCAATTTCAGGGGGAGCTTCTAGAAGTATAAAAAGAGTGCCTGCCGGCGAGTCTGTAATCTTATTAACGTTTAATATAATAATAAAGATAATGTGCAAGTTATAGAACGAACGAACAGAGGGTTGATTTAATATATATAAAAAGAAGTAATTTTTTAGGATTTGTAAAAGTCTATGATGTTAAGTACTTACTGCTGGCTGCATATGTATACGAAATTTGCCCTGGAAACATAAAATGGAATAGTAGTTTGAATGTAAACAGTAGTATAAAACATCGATTCCCTTGGAAAAGACTTATTATCTCGTGTTTTTTTTAGATATTTTGACTTTAAAACCTCTTTAAAACAGCTTTGAGGGCAAAAGGAAGTTCAATTATATACTACAAATGGTTGATTATAGTTGATTACTTAATATTTGTATATGTAAGGCATATGAAGGCGCAGGAAGCTAAATAGCCGAGCTGAAAAGGGGGGTGAAATAGTGCGGGGTTCCTACTGCGGGAGGATCAGGGACCCTTCCAAAATACTATAAAAATCATATAATTGGTGGATAGATTCTATTGACCAAATAGTTATTCCGTTAATCAAACAGCCGCCATTGGCCAAAAGGGGGGTGATTTGGTGAAATTGCTCGATTTATTGACCAATAGATTATTTGGTGAGTAGATCGGTGCAGAGCGATAGCACCACCTATCCCAGGAGACCGGAGACCCACGAAGAATCTTCATTCCGACCTCAATCCAGAAACATTCTACTTTCGCCTCGTTGTGACCGAAGGACATTTAGAGGTAGTGCAAACGCCTCCCCACCCACCACAATTGAATACTTTCCATTTGAATCTGAAGGACAATACGCTAGACTTGCCCCGCTACTCTTCTCGAGATATTACGGTAACGAGCAAGCTGATGGGCTCGGGATATATCGCCAAAGTGTTAATAGGCGGACGTGACGTGTGCTGCAAGATTGGCACGACACACTCCTTCAAAGCAGTGCAGCGCGAGTACGACTGCTTGCGACAGATTACAATATCGAAAAGTGCAGCCTCTATCCCAGCGCCGAAGCTACTTGGGTTGGTTATTGATGATGGGGTCGTTCTTGGGATATTGGAGGAGTTTATTGCGAACAAAGGAAGGTTGAGTGATGTGGTCAAGAACGAGGTTGGGATTTTGGTGGAGAGAGAAGAGTAAAGTGGGTGAAACAGATTCGAAAGGCTGTTGCGCTCTTGCATGAGATTGGAGTGGTATAGGGGGATGGGAAAGCGGAGAATGTTCTTGTTGAGAGTGGGAGTGATGATTGTTTTATGGTTGATTTTGGAGGCAGCTATACAGATGGGTGGGTAGACAGGACCTTGATGGAAACTCGTTCTGGAGATGATCAGGCCGTAGAGAAAATTGCTAAGTTCTTGGATGATAGAGTCCGGCCTTGAAGTAACTCTATAGTGTGGTGGAGGACTTGTCAAACTGTCTTGAATTTGCCATTGCACTTACTGCTAGTGCGTTTTGGTGGAGAGGAAGCGCGATTCGGTTCCGCTTGCCTCTCAAGTACTTCCTGTTCCTTTTCCCACCCACAGTATCAACATCAATGTATCTGATCAAACTCCCGCGCCCCTCATGACCACCATGCCATATTTGTCGAAACTGAAGCAGATGGGACTGGATACATTTTTCAAGTCACCGGGGAGAATGGAATGAGTTACGACTGCAAAGCCAGCAGGAAGCCTGAGACATTCTCGAGCATGACACCTCTTGGGGAGATAGCTGCCACAGACTGGGATCGCGTCGGAGCGCTTTGCAGCAGCATTCCTTCTCCGAAGAAGCAATTTCATGGACCAAAAAAGCTGTATCCAAAGGAGCCCTTACGACGCTGCCAGGATTGAACACAAGAAGCAGTCCAGGCCTTGACTACCGCTGGCGTTCTTCAAACCAATAGCGATACCGCACCTGCTGATTCGGACGAGTACTGGACCTGGAGTGAAGAGCATAATCAGTACTTTCACGACAACGGCGAGCTTTTGTCTAGATAGACATTGAAGAGTTTCCAAGACGGCCAACTGTCCAGGTGGACCGGGACAGATGCAAATCAGGGATCGCTGACCCAGCACCCCCACTATAATGCCCAAAGTCATGACCACAATTCTCTTCGTAGCATATCCATCCATGCGTATTCGTTTGGGTACTCATCAAGGATTTTGGCCACCCAAGCATGCCAATCGTCATCCCACCTGCCGCACGTGAACATCGCCAAAGTATATTCCCAATAGCTTGGGTACCAGCCAGCTATCTCCCAGTCAATAATAACGAGGCTGCCATCGTTTCGCATCATAATGTTCTTTCGCTGAACATCTGCGTATGAGAAAACAGGACCGTGGTCCTTTAGGACCAAAGGCAGGATGCGCTGGTAGAACTCGGCTTTTTGGGGCGACATGTTATTGTATAAGTATTTCTGCACCATGGCCTCGTTCAATTGGGCCTCTGTCTCGAATGGGCCATTGACCACCGTTGTAGCTGCGTCATCTGCCGTCCAGAACATAGAGTCTTCGAGTGGGCGATTCCCAAGGCTCCCGAAATACCCCAGACAAGGAAGATTACGAAGTTGGTCGAACACGTCTCGCAACCTATCTGCTATAGCGGTCTTTGCAGTTATAGAGAGGGTGGTCCAACAAGAAGCAAGGCTCTGCCCTTCCACGTTCTCCATCACGATATAGTTGACGCTCGTATCTTTATCGGCGTAGATAGCGTAAACTTGGGGTACTGGTATACTCGGAGATTGCCCGACAAAGAGCATATTCTCGCCTACGATCAGGGTCACATTCAGGCCATACTTGACAAGAAAGTGATGGCCAACCCGGACAATACGTCGACCAGTCGACTCTTGTACAACGTCCGGTGATGTAATTATAGCCTCGATAGTTGGAAGAGGCGCGGGAAGGAGGTCAGAAGGTGCAAAGAAAGGAAGGGGGTAAAAGCTGCCCATGGTGACCTCAAAGTACAAGACTCGGTGATGTTTGAACGCGAGAATTTAGAACCTGGTTGTTCGAAGCACGGACCATCATATTGTCAATCAGACGAATGCCCAGCTGAGTCACATGCTCACCATTTTAAAGTCAGTGGCTATTATCAAGAACAAATAAAAAAGAGCCCCTGGAAATATCCTCCCTTGTGCTTCAAGACTATCTTATCTCCCGCTGGAATTTTTTAATGTTGCTCACAAATTGCAAAGCGATGCCTAGTGCCTTTGGTAAGTTAAAAACTTCACAATTGAAAGCATGTTAATATCAAGTCGCAGATCCAATCTGAGCATTCTCCCCCTCATATCTCGTTGCCTGTCATTCCTTGAAGTATTGCTAGCCACATCTCCAAACAGGCACGATCTCCGGTTTCCAAGACCAGCTGCATTCTCCTTTCAAGGCTCGATCTCTACATGACCTTGTGAAACCAGCCGTTGCTGCCGCTGTTGATCCTACATCGATTGAAGACCCCCTCGAGTAACTTTGGGCTCGAGCGCATGATATTCGGATGTCTTGGGACGCTGCGATGGTCAAGGCAGGACGTTTGTGACATCCAGAAGAACCTCTCTAACGACGCGCAGCACCAGGAACTGCGTACTCAGGATCAGAATAATGGCATCTAAATCTGTCGGTAGAGGTTTCGAAACGGTTTCGGCGAACTCCTACGCTCTCTAGAGGGTTCTGGACATTGGGTCGAAAGGAGATGGTACAACTGCTTAGCGATTTCCTTTTACGACAGCACCACAATGGACAGAACAAGAGACATTGCTTTAAGACATGTTCTTGGGTGGCTTCCACTCATCTCTGAGATTTCACTATGTTTTGCTTTGAAGAAAAGTAGTATGTCTAGAGGAAGAGTTCTAATAGTAAGTGGTTGGTGGATGAATCAGACTGATGACTAATGCAGACCCTTCCCCGCTCGGTGTTACAGGTTTTCACCAAGACTGCCATTCACATCTTCCCTTGCTATTACCAATCTCGTTGACATTTGGGGCGATAATGATGTTACGCTGGGTTCAGAAATATATTGGCTCACGGACAAGCCCTGTTAGTATTCACAAATCTCAGACATAGATTCAATCACTAAGCCTTTACTAGAAAGCAACTCCATCCGAGTCGCCACGACTATATCTTGCGCTATACGCTCGCTTCAAAGATCCGCACACGTATCACTATGCTCTTCATATATCTCCGAAAGAAGAAGCTATAGACAGAACATTTTGCGAAACGACCAAGTTCCATTGCAAGAACATCCTTCAGCCGACACAGGATTCCGTAACAATAACATGGATATACGAGGCTGTAAAGGTCAATTCCAAATACGACGACCGGCTTCTCGTAAGAGTACTCCTCGGCGAAGTAACTCGAGCAGACCAAGCCGAGAGCTTGTTTGAAAAGGTTCCAGTGATGCAAGACGAGTCAAACTTCAATTGCATCACGTGGACTCGTCACGCTTTGCTTCTGTTGAGTCAGGCCGGGGTAGTTCGATCAGGAATTGCACTTGATTGGGAGAAAATTCAAAAGGCCGCATTGGAGTATGTGGGTTTGAAGAAACAGCAGGGCAGGTTCAATGCTGGCTATGACGGTGACCTTTCGAGTGTAGCTACATTTGATATGATGCTGGGTAGAGAGATATTCCCCTGAATGAACTTCTGCAGGTACGCTTCTCGAGTTGCGCTCATGCGTGCTTTCAATGTCGAGCCCTTGCCCTTTTTAGTGGGGTTTTTTATATCTAATCCAAGATTTGTTAAATCTAATTGATAAATCTAATTGATCCGATATCGCTGTTAAGTATGAGGCATGACAAGTATAATGCAAAGCAATTGGCGATAGACCTCGCTGTCGAACTCGCTGTTGCTGTTACTGTCGACCTTGCTGTCGACCTTGCTATCGGTCTTACTAATTACGGAAGAATCTTGCAATACACCAGATCTACGCGCATTGATTCTTTAGCAGGTATGTAAGTTTATCGTTCGAGCGATAAAATGTCACCATTATTATACGATTACAGGTGCAGTACAATGACGCCACCTTTAATGACAGCAGCTGTCAAAGCTCTCTTGAGCAAAATAATTGACGACACGAATGCGGACGCGCGCAGAGTCCTTCCTGCCGACTTTTCCCAACCATTGGGCTTTAACAACATTCTCGATTGCCTTTACCGTGGACACAGCAATATGCCGACTGAGCTTCGCGCGGCTTCACCTTCCGCCGATGCAGGCCCTGTACTCCGACAGTTAGTAAAGGAGATTGGAGAGAAGGAGGAGGTTGGGCATTATCGTATTCAACAGCGACTCGAGTCTTAAGCTTGATCAATAAAGGCCACATACGACTTGTCTTTAGTTGGTAAAGAAGGGTTCGCAACACCACCTCAGACCGATACCAAAGCAGCGACTGCACACAATCACGAATCATAATCGGAGGGGTAGAGATGGTAGATGACATAGGAAGGGAACATAAGTCGCCGGTGCTAAAGAGGATGACTTACCTCTTGTGTTTAGCATAACGAGGCACTGGCTGAAAGGGATTGGGAACGAAACATAAATCACAGGTGCTAAGGAGGGTGATAGCTCACCTCTTATATTCAATACGATAAGGCCTTGGCAGAAAGGGACGATCGATTGGCAGGAGCATGACACCAGTCTAAATGGAGAGATGTGGCCGCAGTCAATCGAAATATGCCGTCAACTCAGAAAACTGCACAATCGGTACACCATCAATGTTATCTTCTACAATTTGTACACCCGAGCACAATCGATTAGGGACGATGCGAGGCGCGTTCTATTGATGATCATCATAGTTCGACGTACTCCTGGTCTGACTTGACTGAAATTCGTGGATGACAAATTGTTCGGTGAATGTCCGACGGATACGCCTGCTCCTTCAACTTCTCTTCAACCACCTTCTATACTCATTCACACATGCTAAGAATCTCCTTAAATACATTTAGTTTGGCAAAACAGGACAATCCAACTTCTATCATCATATCCTCCCCTGTGTACATGCTATATATCCGTACCGCCATCTTCATATGTTGACGCAGAGCATCTTTATCACCAAAAGCACAGTAGTAAAAGTCCCATGACTTGGATTCGAAGTTCTATTTTGTGCAGCAGAGAAGAAGACGCTCCTCGTTTGTAGATTCGGAAACGATCTTACGGAGGAGCGATCGAGCGGCGTGTGACAAAGTAATTGACGGATCCACAATGAGGTCTGGCAACATGACAAGTGCCAATTGTACTTCAAGTGCTCGCGCCAATATATGGGATGAAATACTCGCACCGTCCCTTCCAGAATTGTCTTCTTACCTTCCTTTCCCTTTTCCTTTGCCTTCATAAATCTTGCAATCGCCATCCGCGATGGACCAAACCCAGTAATGCCTTTGACCAGTCTTGCCAGTGTAGAGATAGCACGGGATATCCTCCCCCTCGTGTCTCTTATGTACCCGTTGCCAATCCAATTCTTCCACCCTGGCCGAACCATCGGAAGTTCCCGACAAAAGCGACCAAGAGGAAGTCAGCGTCCACACATAACACTGGAGTCACCCGAGCCAGTCTCGCGGACAGACCACAAGATGCCATTTGCCAATACTCGAGATCTATACAATCGGAAGGGGCCAAGACGAATATATGATCGCACCATACATTGCTATCGGGGTATCTGCGATTATCTCAGTCACTTCTACCGTCTTAGATCCGAGTCCTTCCAACATTCGTCCTGATCATTTGATATGGGACAGATTCTACAAACTCGTCGAGGAGGGAAGCAAGAATGGTGATGTTCTCAGTACGAAAATAACTTATCAACATGACGGCCAAGAAAAGGAGGTTCGAGACGAGACGTCGTTTGTAGCTGGAGTGGGACTGTTAGTACACGAGGCACGGTCCAAAAGGGACAATGACCTCTCGTCTTTACGTTGCTTCGCCGCACCGAGTCTGCAGCTACTGGATCAGGCTCATCAGGAGACCCAATGGAAATTGATAGTGATTTGTAAGAATTGGATCGGAAGAATCTGGGATTGTCGATCTCCACCCAATGCTGGTATATATAGCGTTGCAGCTGCACTGTATGGAATGGAAAACAATAAATTGTCTACACTGCCAATATGTATCACTTCAACTGTATGACTAACCTGTCGATGTTTTCGAGTGTCTTGCTATGAGTGCCGTCATAGACTGCTGATGGCTCTACATAAATCTGCGGGCTGATATTGTGCCCAAATCCCATCCTCCCATTCTCCCACACCCACAATTGGTGCGGAAATTGTGAACCTCGCCTGAGAAAGCAGCGCACATCTTCAGAGGTTATCCGATCACTGCCTCGAAATCTCAGAGGGAAAAGCAGACCTCACTCTGCATGAGAATAAGCATATAGGGAGCACGCTCAGGGACTTCGAGATGCAGGTGAACCATCCCTTACTTGTTCACAGATCTCTGGATGCTCTTAACAATAACTGCAGGCCGTCAAGCTACCATCAAAATCTGAAATCCACGAATATACATATGCAGAGGCTGCCTAAAATTGTCTGCTTTCTTGAGAATAAGAAATTTCCACCATACCATGATCAAACCACCACATAATCTCGCCTTTCATCTCCATACATTCCCAGCCCGACTTATCAAGTTGCTGTAACGTGTCAGAACCAGTGAAACGAACTATCACCCCAGGGTGACCTGATCTATCGACGACCCTTTTCACGTGCATCTCTGTTGGAGCGGTTACTTGAATAGTTTGGGAAGCTCCAATTCGACATTGGCCTAAAGCTGCTCGATATTTATTCGAATATTCGAGCAACATTCCAGTGCACCATTGAGTAGGTTGTTCCTCAATACACAAGTCATAAAAGCATTGAACACTATCAACGTTCTTCAAAGAGGCATGCGAGTAATATATAGAATCTCGATGGATAGGACAGTCAACAGAGTCCAGATTTTCCAAGGCAGGTTCGGCTCCTGCTGGAGGATGGGAATTCACGCCGAAACAGAGGATCGGCTGGCCCGGGTCCGGGTCACGATAAAGTAATTGGCCAACAGGGCGACTGCAAAGACGGTGATACTCGTACCTCGAGTCTGATGGTTCGATGTATTGCCCGTAGGTATAGAGTTTGCCATGAGATGTGTGCATCTATGTCTCGTTAGACAAGGCATGAGGATGGGATCGTATAAATTACCACAACGGTAGGGTTGCTGGATTTTATAGTAGGACTCTGGTGCCGGTGCCGAATCAAAATATTATGCACAACCTCCCCACGCCCAAGTGGGAAATATAACCAAACGACTTGCTCTTGTAATTGTTGGGTGAGTCTTAAATACGTATCGACTGCTAAAGATCTGCCGTGATGGGCGTGAATACCATATATGCGACCTCCAGTGCAAAATGCAGTCATGCCTGTGATATTTTGATCAAGTGAGATGCTCCGCATCCGCTGTGGACCTTTTCTCTCCTCTCCGAAGTAATGGCATGAATCCCAAGCCGGTGGATTTGGGGTGTCCCATAAAACGCATGTGTCTGTTGGCTTTTTCGGCTCCAGACGTAAAAAGCCACCCTTTTTGGATTAGCAGCAGTGATCTGTATATGATAGAGAAGCGTACCTGTGACTGGAGATGAAAATCTCCAAGTCGAGAAGTCTTTTCGACGATGTACCACGAGCCCCCCGGCCGGTAACTACTGCAAGCAGGCCAATGATCAAGGTATTCCACACGCTCTATCCCATGGCAATCCAAGGTAAACCTGGCAATCTGCTGCCGGCACCCTTTCTGGAGTGCGAGTATCGGAACGCGGTCGCCAAAAATGTGCGAGCTAATTACTGTAGCAATGGCCAAGCCAAACCATCGTCGCCACCCATCGGAAAGATCTTTGCCTCGACGCCATCCAAGTAAGTCGTTGGGTGCCAGCGTGACGGATTTGCTGTCCTTGAGCTTTCTAAATGATCTTGAAGACCATGTACGCGCAGCAGCATATCTCCATAGGAAAGAGTTGGGGGAATACGTGACAATCTGTTGAAATAACTCCGATGGTAGTAGCTGGAGCCTCTTTATCAGCATCCTCCATTCTGGATCGATGTCTTCTGTCATACTAGATCTAGCGAGAAGAGTTGGTGCAGGACACGGCGGTAGCCTGGTCTCGTAAGAAACCTTCGCCCATGGCCGGGACCAATGCCCCGCTAGCCAGACCTGCCACAGAGTATCATGAATCAAGGGTCCAGTCCCGCAGCCTAATTTCTGGTCTTGTATCGGCTCTTTAGCCATCTCTATAAGGATATGGAAGCAATCGGTGTGAAAGACGAACGCATCCGGGGAAGCCAGACAGGTCGGACAATTAGGATGGCGGCAAAGTCGCCATTTTTCCTCTCTACCATGGGTAAGGACATCTGCATGTCGGAAATCATGGCCGTGGGTCGGAAAGTCGAAAGCGAGCGTAATAATCGGACGTTCCGAGAACGTATTTCCTATTACTACCAGACTGTCAGTTCGGAATCAAGCGTTCATACTCGTAGCCATACCAGCGGCAACTTTGGGACGTTCTTCAATTGGACCCCCATAAGCGTGCGGATCTGTAGAATGTTTACAAATAACGCAGGAAGCCTCCGTCAGCCGTATGTGATAAGAAGTGGATGTCATTGATTCTGAAGTGAAGTTTGTATGGTATAGAGGAGAGTACTTTCAGAGCTCTGTAACATGAACTAATGTACAGGTAAACTGACTAGCCCCGGAAGCCGGAGCGTGCCTTAAGTGCAATAGTTAACCGAGCCAAATGAAGAAAGTTCTGGCGTTTCTAATATACTATCAATCAGCCTCGTCCTTCAATTGAAGAAAAGGGTCCTCGAGCAGGTCCTTGGCTGTGCTTCTATCTTCCGGCTGCCACTGGAGCATTTTGCCCACGAACTCGAGGAACTGCTGTTTTTCCTCTCCTTGGAAAAGCGTGACGGTCTCAGCAATTCTGAGGTCCTGCGGGATCAAGTCCTTGCGGATGAATTCTCCTAGTGGACAATGGGTAGTCAATACGTAGAACTTTCTGGTCGGGTCCGTGCATCTGAATCTTACCATTATCATCAAAAAAAAGGGCCGCCAAAGCATTGAAATGCGTTCTTACACGGCTGTCCTTTAAAGTTCTGAATTTCGGGAGTGAAGGTCCACCTGCGGGAACTCCTTTCCCGCTCAAGGAAAGCCATCGGAGGTGGGCCAAACAGGGCAATCATCTGCGCAAGATGGGCATGAACATTGTAGTGTCCTTGCTCGTCCTTGAGGTTGGTAAACAGATCTTTACCTTCCATCATATTCCATATCTACACTGTCAGAGTTATGTTACGAAAATAGAGCACACGTAACACATACTAACACGCCCATATTCCAAATATCTGCACTGTACGACCATCCAGTTCCTAGAATGACTTCCGGCGCGCGATAGCAGTGGGGTTGCCTCGCCCAAGTCGGTAATCTCTGGGAGGATAAAGTAGTCTCGGAGTGGCCCAAAATCACCCTGTGACAGATAGGTCACGTGGTCATCGTTCGTGACATGTCGAGACAGAGGAATTTGTCTCTGTTGCTGGACAAAATCCTCCAGGACTGACTCGTTCTCTAGATTGACTAGAACATTATTCTCTTTGAGGTCTAACATGGACGGTTAGCTAATCAGAGCTAGTAGTTGGATGTCTGTTTGCAAGGACATTAGAGACTTGCCCGTATGAATGAGATGGCACTCGGAATGAAGGTAGTTGAGTCCTTGTAGGAGGAGAGCAACATAAACCTTAAGGATAAGCGGCGAAAATCGCTGGTTCCTAAATCGTCTCCGGAAGTCATACAATGTTTCCCTCATGGGGTGATGAACTAAACAGATGTGAATCCCATGCGATCCATCGATTTGGAAGTTGTCGATCGGAACCCTGATGTAACTGGCGCCAGGATGCGACGGGTTGGTCGTGGCAATGCGTTGAGAGAGCTTCAACTCGTGTTCAGCACCAGCGATGCTGGCATACACGCAGGCCCCAATCTTGACGGCGACATAACGAGGAGACGCGGGTTGCTCTTTGCATCTTTTAACGATTAGCAAAGCCGAGAAAGGGTGATGAGAAAAGCCAGAGCATACCGCCGTAGATCTTCTGCCAACCAGACCGTAGAACCAAACCCCCATCCCAGTTTTGTGATTGTTTGGTACCTATTATTAAGGACCTGGCCCGGATGCGTTGAGTGAAAGTCTTTTGGGTTGTAGTTGGGGATTGTTTCTTCCTCGATAGCTTCGTATATCATGGGCGGTGGTTCGGAGCTAGCGGCGGACATTGCTCTTGCGAGAGATGGTCGTAGGCACCTGAACAAACGAGGAAATGATGATGAAGGTTGCAACATTAGTTTGGAGTGGCGAAAGCACGAGGCCTTTTGTGCTGCCATGACGAACCGAAAGGATCGACGATTGACAGAAGGTCGTCGCAAAAATAAATACAGACCGCAGCGGCTGTCTTGATGGTTCAATGGCTATTTTTCACCGCCGACAGGGGTAGGTAGTGGGCAGAATACCGATTTGGAAGAGGAAGTAGCAGAAAAGAGATATCTACAACTCCCAATTCAAAATACGTCAAATAGCTACCAAAACGTATGTAGGCTTTAGTACCTTGAGTATACAAGTTTTTTCTTTTGAAAATATGGAAACTTAGTGTATTTTGGAAGGAAGTAATAACCCTTGTCTGTTGCATCAATCTCGCAAACCCCCTTCCGTACAATTCGATTAGAGAAGAAAACACTGACAGTAAGGACTTGGCCCTTTACTTCATAGACATTATGGCATTGAGCTACTATATAAACTGTGGTAATCATAACATTAACTCAAACTCTCCGATCATGTTTTTCAATTCCACATTTTCCAGATTTTCCTTCAAGCATACTTTGATGCAAATGTCACTTATCAGCCTATCGTTAGCCCCGTTTCCCACACTACTCCCCAACTTCACGATCCTCTCCCCAGTGGATATAGCGCAAGAAGGGCCAGTGCCAAGTAGCATGTCTGATCTGCTTCCCCCAGACGTAGAATGGAATCCACTGCGATATTATCAGCCAATTGTTCTTTGCGTGGACTGCTCCCTGAAGAGAGTGGGGATTCTTACAAACAACAACACGATCGCGGAAATAGCTGCCATTTCTCCGTACGCATTGAGATAACCAGATTTCGCAATCCATGGGTTAGTATAGAACGACAGAAGGAATCCAAAGGCGGCTAAACATCAATCAGTAAGTTTTCGATCCAATATTTCACAGCAGAAGCTTACATTTGAATGCCATAGTAGTAAGAGTAACTTCTCCTGCAATCGGCCTGTACGCATCGATCACATAAACCAACGCCACATTGGTGGCTTGCACGATCGAGAAATTCAACAATGCAAGACCAACGGTCGGGCACATCCAATGCAGATTTTTCTGGATACCCACTCCGTACAATATCAACGCGAGTGGTGTCGTCACCACACTGATCATAATCGCAGGAAGACGCATCTCAGGCTCGCGAATTCCATCATTGCGTTTCGTGAAGAAGTCTGCTGTCAGATCTCCAACCTGTCCACCGAAGTAGACACCAATCAGCGCACCGATGATGGCCGCAATGAAGCAGAGGCCCGTCTGCCACGGTTGGAAGTTGTAAGCTGTGGAGTACGCGGATGCCACGTTCGAGGTTACAGCGACGATGAAACCAATTGTTACAGCCTGGACGAGAGAGGTCCACAGAATCGGTGGGAGTAGAATGAGGCCGAAGGGGCGGAAGAAAAGCTTCCAGAATGGCTCTGCAGTGTAAGTACCTGAGAATATGGCGAGACGTTGGATGTACGATTTCTTGAGTGGGAGGGAGTTTGCTGCTTCGACTTGGGTTCCTGCGTACTTGTCATGATCGGCTGTGCTTGACAGGGTGAGTGGAGCGTCGGACTCCGGTTCGAGTCTTTTGCGGTCATAGGATGTCTCGGGGAAGGTGAAGAATGCCAATATCAGTGTTAATCCGATCAAGGCAATGGCAACGTAGTAGATATATCTCCAGTTATTGTTGATCGTTATCAGTCTGTTCAGGTTAGCTCATTGACTCTTGTTTCTTTGGTATGAAGACTGACCCTGCGATAATAATACCTCCAGATACTCCCGAGACCAAAGCAGCAGAGTACATCCTGCAGAGAGTGTCAGCAGAGATTCACATGGACGTTCATCCCTATTGTTGCTTACGCCATGACCTTGCCTCTCTCATGCAAGAAGAAGACGTCAGCAATGGAAAGAGGCGCCATTGTTTCGGCAGCTCCAGATGCGAATCCCATGATGATACGAGCAGCCAAGAAGCTCCCATATGTGTAAGTGCATGCAAGCCAGATTGCGCAAGCCAAATAGAGGGTATAGCTAATCAAGTATATAGGTCTTCTGCCATACTTGTTGACAAGTGGCATCCACTGTGAAGGACAGGTGTTAGCGATTGAGTTTTGGATGGGAGGGGAGACTTGCAATCAGATTTCCCATTCCTTGGAGCAACGCTGTGCTGGTAAAGAAGTATGCTGTCTGAGAGATGGCTGCAACCAAGCCTATATCCATCCAGTTGGGGAAGAACTCTTGGGCTGTCTGCACTATGGCAATAGTCTGACCCAAATCTGTCAGCAAGGCCGTATCTGCAGGCACGATACGAAGTACTGACAGGCCCAGCAGCTAGAAAGTTACACATGAACATTGCCAAACAGATTACCACCGCCATGTACCATTTGAAGCCCTGGCTCCAGTTGAGAGGATCATTGGCTAGAGCCAGATTAGCCCAACAGCTCAGCACCTTCTCAATGACGAGAACTTACGATCGCTCGAAGGTGTCGGAACCAGTATGATCTCGTTCGTATGTTCATTTCGATGTCGCACCGTGCCTAGTGTCACGGTCCTCTGCACTGGAGTGGCCTTGTCAATCTCGCCCGTCTCACTCACAACTCGCGTCGGGTGTTCAATTCCAGTCGACATCTTGAAAACAGAATGGTCGAGTCCGTTATCGTACTACCTCAAGTCGAGATCCTCAGCAAATAGATCGCGATGTTGACTCTGGATTTTGGTAGCAATTGTTCTGCTCTTGTAGAGATTCCCAACCGCTAGCAAAACGCCATCAAATAAGCGCCTTCGTGTCTAATACCCCAGACCCTCTTCAGCCGTCCCCCAATTTGCGGGGGTGAACACATGCCCGCAGAAAGCGGCAGGCCAGGAAGACGTGGCCCCTGTTGGTCGCTTGCCCACATACCGAACCGCGCGTGCACTTTGCCTCATCAGTACTTCCCTCCACCTCGATTCTCCATCTCGGGACTGCAATTGTATTGGACACTTCCTTGCGTGCTAAGGTTAAGCATACTTTGGGTGGATAGCTGATGCTCCGCCCGGGAGTTTTGCATCGGACCTCTGTCAAGATGCTGAGAGATACCCCGCGGTGGCTTTTCCGGGGCAGCTGCCACGTCTAAACAACATCCGGAGGTGAGTGACTGGGGCCGAAAAAGTATGATAAGTCTTTGTTTTAAGGTTGTATCAAACTTTCTTGGCTGTCAATTGCGGGTTTAGGGTGTTGATAAAGCAAAGTAAGTTTACTCCTTTCTGCCGAGTCAGTCACGTTACTACATAAGTTTTCAACCCTTCTTCAGTGTGGCGCAACAATAAGGATACCACTTGCTGAACCATTGCATAGAACTTGAATCTCTTGTACATCATTCCATATCAAAATGGGCTCCATTGAGAAAGACTTTTCGACTTCAGTCATCTGGAAAGATGACCCAAAGTACGAACAAGCTCGAGTAGGGAGGGTCTTCAACGAAAGGCGACCAGATCGCTATCCTCGAGGTGTGGTCGAGGCAACCACAGTACAAGATATTGTTGATGCAGTCTTACTTGCAAGAGAGTTGAATGTTCGTGTCTCGGTTCGGTCAGGAGGTCACAGTTGGGCTGCTGTATGTATCCCAGTCCTACATGAACAGCTAGAAACTAACAAGAACGATAGTGGTCTGTCAGAGAAGACGCAATTCTCATTGATCTGGGAAATTTCAAGTGTTTGGAATATGACGAAGCCAAGTCTGTAGTGAAAGTATCTCCAAGTACGACTGGTCGTATCTTGAATACATTTCTTGCTACCAAGGGGAAGCTTTTCGCGGGTGTACGTGGTCTCATTTCCCTTGGAAACCAAAGTCTGACCAATTCAGGGACATTGTGCAGATGTTGGACTCGGTGGATTCTTATTGCAGGGTGGAATGGGATGGAATTGTAAGGTGAGTGATATCCTTTCAACCCTGGGTCATTCGTTGCTGATCGACATCCAGAACTGGGGTTGGGCATGCGAGAAGATCCTAGCAATAGACGTTGTAACGGCTGAGGGAAAGGCCATGACCTGCAACAAGGACGAGAACAGTGATCTCTTCTGGGCAGCTCGTGGTGCTGGACCTGGTTTCCCAGCCATCATCACTGCTTTTCATCTTGAAGTCAGAGATGCCTACACATCTATGATGTCTTCGGTTTTCCAATGGCCAATCTCAAAATATAAAGAAGTGATGGACTGGGTAGTCAAGGTTGGTATGGTCCTCTCCTTATCAAGCTCATCAATTGACGAGATCAGATCTCACCAGAATGTGACGACTCTATCGAAGTTGTCTCAGTCGGACTTCGACCAGATCCTACCAAGGAACCAATCATCCTGGCCGCCTTCCTCAGCTTCCAAAACTCGGAAGCTGAAGCCAAAAAGTCATTATCCCTCGTGAACGACACCCATCCCCCAGGAGCGATCTTGGAAGCAATGAATAATCCAACAAGTCTCCCACAAGAATACTGTGCCCAAGACATAGCAAATCCCCACGGACATCGCTATACCTCGGAGAATGCCTACATCGAAAATGATAAAGACGTCTCGTCTGTCTTGGAACAAGCATTCACCACCCTCCCTTCAAACACCAGAACCTTCGCACTCTATTTCGCCATGAATCCCTGTTCAAGACGAGAAACCAACGGCATGGCACTTTCAATGCAATCAGACCATTACTTTGCTCTTTACACCGTCTGGCAAGACCCGAAAGATGACGAGAGATGTCAAAGCTGGGTCAAGGACGTGATGAGTAAGGTAGAGAAACATAGTGTTGGAGCATATCTTGGAGATTCTGATTTCCAGATTAGAAGGACGAAGTTCTGGGGAGATGCGCAGGCGAAAAAGTTGATGCATGTCAGGAAGGAGTGGGATCCTGAGGGAGTGGTTTGTGGGTATCTTGATGATGGAGATAAGAGTGGAGTTGCTGGTTTGGACAATGTTCATGAGTGGCAGCAGAGATCAGACTGAAGTTCAATTGAGTTTTAGAATTGACTTGACTTCTACCCCAAAATTCTTGACGTGTCAATTGGGTTTATTCGCACCCGTCCTCGAACAAACTCAAGTTGTGGGATTCACAGCTCATCTTGAGAGAAAGTAAGATCTGTAAAATCATGTGCATCTGACTTGAGTGAAGGCAGTCCTGGCTTTCTATTCCAACCCTTTTACCGCACACCTGTGCCAGAATTATCTTGTAATCGTCGACCTCGCAATTCACATTCGCAGTGCCATGGGACAAGTCCTCGCAGACATCACACTATTCGTACTCATACCTTCTAGCAGAACAAAACCTTCGCGCTCTTTCAAACATAGCGGAGAATGCCCACTGAGAGCCCCGCTGAGAACTTCCAGACCATGTCAAGCTCGAGGATGTTTGGTTGCCCGGTCATTCGCACAGCTCCACGATTATGCGATAACATTTCGGCTCGTCCACCTCACTGCCATCGTGGAGCCGATCGCCACCGGAACACCTCGCAAGAACATTGCACCTCGGTCACTCGCTCTCGCCAAGTCCGAAACTACAGGACCCTCTATCCCACCCCACACGGAAGGAGCTCTAGGATCACATTTCAAAGTATCAAAATTCTGGTTATTTCATGATAGACGACGAAGTCCCTATAGTCTCCTCGTCGTGTTTGCCAGACGAACCTCCTGAGAGCTGCAGCAATGGGTTACGCAACAGAAAATAGCGTGGCTGAAGCCACCAATGGTCACGCAAGCCATGCGAATGGAGCTGAAAAACAAGGGTTGAAGATATTGATTGTTGGTGCTGGAATTGGGGGCCTGAGTGCAGCTCTCGCGCTCAGACAGCAGGGCCATGAGGTTTTGGTAAGCTTCCACGTCCATACTGCGATGAGATCAGTGGTTGACAGAAATGTAGCTCTTTGAGCAATCTCAATTTGCGGCCGAGCTCGGTGCAGCGATGCATCTGGCTCCAAATGCAAATGGAATCTTGAGAAGGCTTGGCATTTTCGCTGAAGACTTTGGCGCGAATGAAATGGAATGGGTAAGTAAATCACTTGATCTTCGAGGACTATACTAAGAAGAAACAGTTGACAGAGTACACATCTACAGGAGAACAGGCAAGGCAGATTCCTGTTGGAAAAGCAAATGACATCTGGCAACATCCCTGGCTCCTAGCTCACCGGGTCCATTTCCATGACAATCTGAAAATCGCCGCCACAGGAACCAAAGGAAAAGGACTCCCAGCAAAACTTCATCTAAAAAGCAAAGTCATTGAAGTCGATGCATCATCAGCAACTCTCACCTTGGCAGACGGCACCACAGTCAAAGGCGATCTTATCATTGGAGCCGACGGCGTCAAATCAGTCACCAGAACGAAGGTAGCAGGCCGAGAGATCAACACTTTCGGTTCAGGGAAATCGGCATATCGCTTCCTCATTACCCGTAAAGCCGCTCTCGAAGATCCTCTCACCTCCAAATTTGTCGAGAAAAACGGTGAACTGCTCATTTGGTATGGGTCTGACCGACGGGTTGTGATGTACCCGACGACCAATAATGAGTTATTGAACTTTGTGTGCATCCATCCTGACAGTGAGAGTGATGCGGGGAGTGATGCTTGGAACACCGAGGGAAATTACGATAAGATGCTGAAGGTGTATGAAGGGTTTGACAAGGGATTGCTGGCGCTATTGGGAAAGGCGGACAGGGAGACGTTGAAAGTCTGGCAGTTGCTTGATATGGAGACAATGACTACATGGGTAAGTAAATTTGGAGCTTGCTGAAAGATGTCTCTAACGATCAGTGCAGGTCAAAGACCGCCTCGCCTTGCTAGGTGATGCAGCTCACCCCTTCACTCCCCACCAAGGACAAGGAGCTGGCGTTGCGATTGAAGACGCAGCAAGCTTAGCAGTTTTACTTCCTCAAAATGTCCCAGTTGAAGAGATTCCAGAACGTCTCAAGCTCTACGAGAAAATTAGAATGGACAGAGCCCATCGCATCCAGGACTTCTCCCGCCGTGCTGGCGCAGACTTGCGAGACGATGCCAAACTTGACAGTAAGTGTTCTTAAACTTCTTTTTGGAGACCAGAAATATCTAACAAAAACAGTGCAAGCGCACACAGCCTACAATTTCGGCCACGACGAATGGGACAACTCCACGCAAGAACTCCGAAAATGGACATGGGCACGGAACCCCAACCTCTACTGGAGAATGCCCGTAGCCTTCGGTCCCATGCCTGGACCACGTCAATCGCATTTTGGGATTGAGAGACAGGCTGAAAATTCAACCTTCACCACTGCTTCCATCAAATTCAAGACCTCACGGACACTTTTACAGAACTTGTTCCCTCACAACAGTAGCTCGTATCGCTTCAAATCACCTGGAACATTTGCGTATGCGTCGTACTCGCAAACCACTTTGGGCAAGATGGAGTGGTTAGGAGGATCTGGGTATAACCACATAGGGTTGTATATCCATGGTGTTGAGTATGTCAAGAAAGACGGAAGTGTGATTAGTGGGACATACATGCCACTTCTTTTCGAGAGTTTGACAGACCCGATCGTTTCCGGGAGAGAAGAGTTGGGCATGCCAAAATTGTACACGAGTATCGATATCCACCGACGAGAGAAGGCGTATCGCATCAACACCGGCTGGCAAGGTGCGATCTGGGGAAATTTCGTCTGGGAAGGATTAAAGGAAGCTGATCCCAACGCGGAGAGTGGCTCGATTAGTGGGGAAGACGATGATGGGATCTTGGTGTATAGGTATATACCACAAGTGGGATGGAAGAATAGGGGAAAGGCTGAAGCTGAGTATCCTGTTTTCGTGCCGTATAAGGAGGATTCGCTGGCCCCAAAGACGCAAAGGGTGTGGAAGGCTGATAAGCCGAGCTTTAAGCTTGATGCTTTGGATGTGGATGCGTTGCCGACGTTGAATCATGTTATTGAGAGGTTGGCGGAGTTGCCGGTTTATGAGATTGTTAGTGGGAAGGTTGTGGAGGGTGTGGGTGTTCCTGATGTAAGAGCTGCGCAGAGGATTGAGTAGATGGTGATTTAGGATGTATTTCAGTAGCGTAGCAATAGGCATATCTCTTTTGATCTGGATGGATTTGAGATTGTAATAAGATTGAGATATTTATAAATGTTCTTCACTGTTGCATGTTAGTCCCGTCTCTAGAATGAGTCCGTCGAGAAAGACCTGAAATACAGACTTCTGATTATTCTAACCTAAGAAGTTGACCATCCCACATCACAACAGTGATATTCTGATTTCAACACTCATACGTCAGCACTTAGCACAATTGCAATGGTCTAGATTTTCCATTCTTGAAGCTCAACAGTATCCAAGCTATAATGTTTTCGTACGCTAAATTTCTCACGCTCTCATGCCTATACAGCGACCTTGTTCGAAGTTCAAACACCCAAAATCAATCAATATACAACCCTCCACTCGCAACCAAATGCACACCATTCAACCAACTCGCCCTCGGCAGCGCCAACATCAAAACCGCATACCCAATCTCACTAGTCTCCGCGAACCTGTTCCCCACCGGCGTCTTCTCTATCAACGGAGCCAACAACTTCATCATCTCTGCTCCTGCTGCTTGGAAGCCTTCGGTCTTTGTTGGGCCGGGAGAGACGGAGTTGACGGTACAGTTGTATTTCTTGGGGAGTTCTTTGGCCCAGACGCGGGTGAAGGAGTCGACCATTCCTTTGGAGCCGGAGTAGATGGTTTGGTGGGGTGGGCCGTCTCGGGCGGAGATGGAGCAGATGTTGATTATGCGGGAGTCTTTGGGTGAGAGGTGAGGGAGGACGGCTTGGGTGAGGAGAAATGTGCCTATTGTTCTGTTAGGACTTCTCACTTGGGCTGCGTCAAGAGCTTTACATACCTCGACCGTTCAGGTTGATGACACTATCCCAATGCTCCAAAGTCTGTTCTTCGAATGGCAGATTGACAGCAATGCCAGCGTTGTTGACGAGGATATCAATCTTCCCATATGCTTTGACAGCCTCGTCAACGAGGTGCTGTGGACCAGTCGTTGTCGAGATATCTGCTGCAACAGCGATACCAGGGGTGGCAAGGCTGGCTACCACGGCGGAAGCCCGTTCGTCGAGGGCGGGGTTGGACGTGGGGTAATTGATAACGACATTTGCTCCCACAGCAGCCAGCTCGCGGGCTATCTGGGCTCCAATTCCTGAGTCGGAGCCGCTGACAATCGCTACTTTGCCTTTGAGTGATTGATCCATGGTGTTCAGTATATGTCTTTTAGATAGGTAATTGCAGGACTTGGAGCAGATAGCTTGAGAGATGTCTTGAGGTCTGCTCTGCACATATGTTGGATGCAACGCGGCTCTTCCGCTTCGCAAGGGGAGTTTCGGATGTTTCCAATACTGGGTGCATGACTCAGTTCGGGGCCCATCAGCGTCTGCAAGAACTATCGCGGGGCTCATCGCGGGGCCGACGCTAGTTGCCCACATCCGGAACGGTACTTGGACATGGCTCCGAGGGACTAGCAACGAGAGCACATTACTCAGCAATTGAACAAAACATTGACGCCGTATCAAAGTCAGTGACACTTCAATTGACTTCCTGATCCCATCCCACACTTGCTTACGCCATCTCAACCATGTCTTCAAACACTCCAGAACCACTCCCAAAAATCAACCGTTTCATAACCGACCACAACGCAGAAGGGAAAGCAATCTTCTCCAGAGATGTACCAGAACCACTCGAGTGGCAGACACTCCCAGATGGTGCAAAGTTCAGCCTGGGGTATGCCACGAACACATTCCCAGTATCCTTAAACGCCAACCAAGATGTCTCAACCTACCAACACTACACACAAAACCTTCCCGGTATCACGGTGCCCGGAGGTACCGTCCTCAGAGTTGTGGACATGCTTCCAGGTGCTCTATCGCCAATGCACAGGACCGTGAGTCTGGATTATGGAGTCGTGCTTGAAGGAGAGGTCGAGCTGGTTCTGGATTCGGGGGAGGTGCGGCTGATGAAGCGAGGCGATGTTGCCATCCAGAGAGGCACAAATCACGCCTGGAGGAACGCGAGCAAGGAGAATATCGCGAGGATGTTGTATGTGTTGCAGGAGGCGTTGCCGATCGAGATTAACGGAAAGGCGCTGGATGAGGATTATGGTGGGATTCCTGGTGTGAGAGCCTCAAAGTAGGGGAGTGGCCTTACTTTGGACTCGGAATTGGGGAGGTTCTGAAGAAGTATTCCCATTATAGGACAATCTCAAATATAAGAGTGCTTTTTCTAAAGAAAAAGACACTCTTACACCCATCTTGTGGGCGCGGCGTACACCGCTTCCCGATTCTATAAGCCGATAGCGCGTATAATAGCTCCGTTGTATATCGAGAATTGCCAGTGCTAAATTTGACTCCCAGATCTACGCAGGCTTTCGCAACCCTTTTCATATCCTCGCCTCAGAACCTCCATCATCCAACCCAAAGGCAAGACCACTCCACGACCCACCAAAAAGCACAACATAATCAATTTGATTGGGTGGTGTCGAAGTAAGATCGCGGTCCATCAATCTCAACTCAGGTCTCATAACCGCCGGAGCCGAAACCCTCAACTGCAGGACTTTCTCCTGCTTCCATATCATAACACGATATCCATCTGGTCTATCTCCTCGGCGATTTGCACGTCCGATAGCGCCCGGTATCAATTTCGGCCGAGCACCGGCTTGCTCTCTCGAGAGGCGACATTTGGAGCATATGTAGCACTCTTCTGGCGGACGCTCGCTCGGGTCTAGGCATTCTGAGTGTCGCCATGAATAACAATCAGAACAGAACACCCCTTCCTTTCCCTCGCTGTTGTTCCTCCTCCCACAACAAGGAATCGACACGTCGAGGTGATGGATGGCCATGTTCGGAAGTTGCGGAAGAGAGGAGTAATACCAGTTCTCAACCATGAAGGAGGCCTGCGCAAATGAAACGATATCATAAGGCGCGACGGCGTTGAGAACCATTCCAAGAACTTCCGTAGGAAGAGCTATGCTCGAAACTTCTCGCGCTGCAAGATTCCTTTCCCCTTCCTTAACGTAAGGAGATGTGAGAAAATACGTCAAGATGCGGAAACCAGCTGAGCATTCCGTTGCGGAGGAGTCGGTGAGCAGTGGGAATACTGTCGAATACTGTATCTTATCTGCCGAAACTTGGACGAAAGCGATGTCGCTTAGCGATATCAATATACAGTTCACTTCATTTCCTCTACCTTCTAAATGACCTACGAACTCCCTTACTCGTGACACAACGGCCGATATGAACGATGATGTCCCGAGATCCTCGCAAAGAACGACGAGAGACCCATGAAACCAGTAGACTTCTGTAGGAGGACTGTCCCAGCCTGGAAAGGACTCAGCGCCTAGCGGTAGCTTTGCACGCTCGCATTCAGAGGATATTTCAAAGTCCCAAGCGGCAAGACGCAAGAACGCATTACACAGTCTGCGGAAAATGGTTGATGAAGGGTATTGCCAGGCTGTACGGTCATCGACGAAGAACCGCCACTGGTATACGAAGTCCATAAACATGCGATATTGAAGTTCATTCAAGGAGCTCGGTTGTCCGATCTCAGTCTCCCAATGCTCATACTCTTGCTCTGCCTGCAGCGAACCCTGTCCGGCGGATATGTCGAGAAGTGGATTTATTCCATTCTGCAGCAAAGCCTCGATGCTCAAGTCTGAAGCCTCGTCGATTGTTTTAAGGCTGAGGCGCCTCATGCTCAGGGATAATCCCGTATCTTCGTCCCCTTCTTCGCAGTGCCAGAACGAAACAGTCAAGTATGCTGAATCCAAGTCTAGTGTATAAAGGTAATCGAGATTCTGCTGAAGCGGAAATGGAAATGGGATTGGCATCGCTTTATCTGGCTTCGTAATGCCGTCTCGAAAATCCTTCACCGTCAAATACGTGGATGTATCACCAGGAGGGCTAATTCGTCCACGCTTTTGGTGAATTTGATACCACTTCCCTGAATTGAAAAGGGAATTAAAGGTAGAAAAGGAAGTGAGTTGGAAGACGACTTACCCCTTCTATGCACATTCCAGAACCCTCGAGTGACCATGGTGGCAGAGTGTAGGCGAGAATGCCAGATGTTCAAGACCCTTTCGAGAGACTTGATACTTATCGCCACGTTCAAGACTGCACCAACAGTGACCGAGACTGAAGCACGCTGGATCATCCGGAAATTTTCTTGTACATGGAACGAGGAGACAAAGCAGTATGAGGAGTTTTATACAGCCTCCCAGTGTCCGACAGAGAATTGGTCATGGAGCTATTGCGATGGAGTGCCAGGAGCAAGCAAAACCCAACTTTGGTGTCTGAAAAGGTATGGGGACATTGACTCAGGATGATAACGCAGGATAGATGTAAGGAGGTCTCGGGTGCTGTGCATGGCTTTTCAATCAACACGATTGATCCGAAAAAGTATGGAATGAAAACTCAGGAGGAAAGTTCCAACGATATTGCACAAGGGTTATGTAAGCATCGTGGTCACTGCACTGGTGCTGCCAGACCTTCAACGTCACCTTTTTTCTTTCTGTCTTCCCAGAAAACATTCTCTCTGCTTTAGAAGAACCTTGAATGTTCGCAATATTTCTCTTCAGAGTGTTCTATCGTCATTTATTGCCAGATATCGCCTCAAAATAGATTTCTCAGTACCATCACGTGATTAGTAATTGCCCTGGATCTCGTCAATCTCGCTTGAGGGCAAGGGGCGACAAGCCTCAAGTTTCATCTCGCCAGCGCTTCGCGGCCTCTTATTATAAAATTGATGCCCCCGCTGAGGGTGACGCCGCATCTTTTCCACCAACAAGAGCAAAGCTGCACAAGCCGCGGCCTGGAGTTGAGCCTCACCATACGGTGGATATGTCTCGAGTATATTGCAGGGACGATGGGGGACTTCTTATTCTTGCATTTCAATTTCCTCATCTTCCGGCCCCATTTTGCAATTCGTACAAAGAGTTGCGCTCCCTTTGAGATTCCTTTCCTACCTCTTTTCTCACTTTTGTCATTCGTTTTAGGGTACCATACTCTCATCCAGAAGCTTTAGTCTTCGTCCAGTCTTTACTTTCATTCTTTGCAAGAGGTTTTCAAAATGTCCTTCAAAACTATTATTGCGGCCTCCACGGCCTTGGCGCTGGCCACTGCCAGCAGTCTTTCTGGACAAGCAACATACTATGGAGGTAATGTTGCTGGAGGAGCATGCTCCTTTTCAACATACACTCTCCCAGTTGGAATCTACGGTGCTGCGCTTTCAGACACGAACTGGAATTCATCAGCCGAATGTGGTGGTTGTGTGTCGGTCACTGGTCCCAGCGGGAACAGTATTACTGCCATGGTAAGAGATTCCTCGCCAAGATGAATCAGCGCTAACTTCTCCAGATTGTCGATGAATGCCCAGGATGCGGGACGAACCACCTAGATCTGTTCTCCGACGCGTTTGCGGCTCTTGCCGATCCAACCGCTGGCGTGATCGATGTTACGTGGGAATATGTCACTTGCCCAATCACCTCACCTCTCGAAGTTCATAACAAGGAGGGAGTTTCCGCTTACTGGTTCAGCATGCAAGCAGTCAACGCCAACGAGCCGGTATCGTCCCTCGACGTCAGCACCGATGGAGGAAACACTTGGCAAACAACCACGAGACAAACATACAACTTCTTTGAGCAATCTGCTGGCTTTGGAACAACAACCGTTGACATCAAGCTTACCAGCGACAGTGGATCAGTCGTGATTGTCAATAATGTTGATATCAGCAGTGGTTCATCCACAACTGCCTCGAGCAACTTCGATACATCTGCCTCGAGTGTCGCTTCGTCATCTGCCGTGGCAGCACTTGTCGAATCCTCTTCAACCACTTATTCATCCCTACAAGCCACATCAACAGCTGGTGGTGTATTCCACGAAGTCAACGTGGCGGCCAGCTCCACATCCGATGCGACAATCATACACACCACCCTATCTTCAACCACAACCATCTACAAGACCATTACCGTCTCAAAGAGCACCTCTACCTCTACTTTCACAACTTTATCATCCCCGATTTTCCTCACAACCTCGTCCAGCCCTTCGGTCAACGCGAGCACCCTAGCAGCAAACGCTACAGCCGCCTTCTCAAGCGAACCCTCCGTCAGCGTCGTCACAATCACGATGTGTCAACCCACCGTTCTATACAGCGTCGTCCCGGTCTCTTCTACTTCAACGCCAGTGCCAACAACCACACCTAGCACCGTGGTCATTGTACCCGTAGCTTCCAGCACTGTCAGCGCCGGTGTCTCAATATGGGTGGGAAATATCACAGCCGTATCAGCGACTGCGACACCTACTGTCTTCACAGGTTCTGCATCTAGCATGCAAGCCTCTCTCCTTGTGGTCTTGACTGGTCTTGTTGCTTTCTTGATCTAAGTCTAGGACTTGGATATATGCTTCAGGCGGTGTTTCGGTTTGGTGATATCCACGGGAGGAGTGATGTTGAATATACTTGATGTATTGCTCTAATCTGTATATATTTGTTAGTTTGATTCTTGGGTCGGGATACCTTGGGTTCTTGTTCGGTATGAGAGATTAACCTACATAAATAGGTAGTGTAGTTGAATCGAAGTTCGCTACTATCATGAGTCCTTTGCGGACCTTTTCTGAGAGTGCTAGTTGTGATCACTTCTGACAGAGCTTGCTTGTTTGCTTCCTTCCTGTTGCCACGGTTGTGTTGAGCCAAGCAGCGAGATGTCCCGAAACTGGTGAACAATTGCGAAGTGCAACAAGATTGGTGCACACTTGGCGAAGGTATCCTGTCTACCTGCTCTATCAAGTCAGTCTATATTTGTTCAGCATGTCCCTTTCACGCACGACAACTACAGTATCCACCAGCTCCTTTCCCAGTATAAATACTCGTGTGGCACTCAATCAAAACTTCGTCACGTACTTTTTGGGCGCTCCAATTGTACGTCGCATCCTTGGGGATTCTCAGAAAATATCAAAGGAGCCGGGGGGAGTACTGTCTCGACTGTATGCATAGTGCTGTTGTGGCGTGCGCTACATCCTCCAATGAGATGGAAACTGTCCATAATAGGCAACCTCGGTCTGTCTTGCTGTCCTGCATGTAAGAGCTTCGTCCTCCAATCATCATCGACACTGTTTCGCCACGACAGCCTCATCTTGCACCGAATGTGGTAACATCGGTATGAAGTCTCCTCTCATCTCAGCCGCAACTCTGAACATAAATAGGATCCTCTTCCCTCCTTGATTCCGAAGTCGATATTTCCAACTAGAACTTCTCCATCCGTACCCACGCTCCACCAACCCATGCTCCTCGCCGAGGCACTGCACGATGCCTTCCTCACACGATGTCCCATCCAGCTACCACACTTGCTTTCGAGTCACAAAAGAGAAGCCTGCCAAGAAAGAGAGACGACGAGCAAAGTTCGGCCCCCAGCGCCGAGAAGAGGTGAAGGAAGTGCGAGACAACAGGGCATGCTTGAGATGCTCGCTACTGAAGATCAAGGTGAGTATGTACCATATAGTGTGTGCCCTATACTGAGTATTCCAAGTGTTCATGTGGTGATATCTGCACTACCTGTCGTCAACTAGTCATCAAATCCGTCGTGCATGCCCAAGAGAAGCAGACCATGTCATTCTCGGGTTGCATCAGGACCAGGCTCTCCGAAGTCAGCGTCTTCCAACAATGTGAGTGCTTCTGATACTTGTATGCACCAACCGTCTAACGAACACAGACATCCGCTCAGGCTATACCTATTTAACAGTAATGGAAAAGTCTGACGTCCTTGCCCTGTCGGACATCTCCCTCACATTCGCATCTGATATCACGTGGAATTTGAATTCATTGGCCAGCGATACATTGACTTGGCTCAATGGCCCCAAAGTATCTAAAACCAGCAAGGTCGGAACCCTGTCATCGCCCCATTTCATAGACCTTGTTAAGTCCTCCGCTCTTCAGCCAATGGGACGCAAATTCCAGCGCATGATATACGCCATTTCTCTCGCTTATACACAACCTGTCCAGTCCCCATTGTCCACTGCAGAAATCCACAATATCGGCTGTACTTCTGGACACGACTTTCTAGAGACTCTTGAGCTTCGTCTTAAGCCGCAGTCCTTACACTCGAACGACTACTCAATAGAAGATCTGCGGGCACTCTTCCTGATGGTATTTGGAACCATTCTAGCTGTGGGCTATTGCCGTCCAGGATGGATTGATGCAAGCGAGAGCCTTGTTCGAGATACACAAGCCATGCAGAGTCACCTTTGTCAGATATTGGCACATTATATGCTATATCTCGGCTCGCGCCTAGGCTTCGTATTTGCTCGCGGCGTTGAACAATCCATCCTTCAAGGCGCGTCTTCCATATGGCACAAGGAAGGTGTGTTCGACTGGGAGACGATCGAGACTGACTACCAGCTTCCGACAGGTTCTGAATCCATGGACGGCTCGTCGAGCACTTTTAGAGGTTATCTGTCGTGTGCTATGAGCGCTCAGGGAAGCTCGGCATTTACGAATGACAATACTCAAACTAGGACTCTTCCACAAAGCCCATCTCTTCCATCGCAACAATCTTCAGCAAAGTCATATATGTTCGATGGAAATTCCGAAGTCGAGGACTACGTTACTAGCAGTTGGCACTTCCTTGCTTTTTCGGGATCCTGCCAAATAAGTAAGGAAGCGCCAACTATTACTCTGGAAAATCAACGTTCGGACTTGATCCCATACACGTCTTTGGAGACATATTGCATGGCCGAACATCCTCTTGAATTATCGTTGCATCCCACGCAAAGCAATTGGTTTTCCGTATCCGCGGGTGGCGGCCAATCTTGTATAGACCGTTCAGCAGACTGGTCACCGTCCTCGAATATTGGTCACGTTCACAGTCAGCTGGTTTGCAATGACTTTGTGGACTCGGGTCCGACTTCTGAGATTCAGCAGACGTTCCGCCTTCGCTCGCCGGGAACCAAGCGGAGTACAAGATTTTCGAAATTACCAAAGATACGTGATAGTGGTCTGCAGATTCGTCATTCCTGCTTTCGCTGTGGCGTTCTAAAAGTCAGATGTTCTTCCGGATTTGCCTCGCCTAGTCCGGAAGAATGCTTCACGTGCATGTCGACATCACAAAGCCCTTTGAAGTATGAATTCAACCTGAGCAATCAGCTTCACGCAGGACGACGACCTCAAGCAATTGAAGAAGTTCATCGGCTTCTCAATTCCTCTTGGCGGATAAGCTGTGAGTGCGGGCATGTACTGACCCGCGATACGACGAGATCTCTTGGAGCATGGCTTGAGTATACACCACTGAGGAAGAACCTGCTGGTTTGAGAGTTTGCTGCTGCATACATCTACCAAGCTTGAGCACTTCACATGGTTGAGGAACTCCTGAAATACTATGGCTGGAATGGCAGCTCTGGCACTTTTTCACGGGTCCTTGCGATGGTATCATGGGACATCACTGACTCTTGGTCTCGGATTCACAGGGGACGTTGTTGTGCAGATGAGCAAATACTTTGAGAGCATAGTCTATTTTCCTTTTCTCAAGCATCCCAATGTCCCAAATCTATGAATACCAATGTACATTTGTCGAAAAGAAACCCCAATTTTTGTACACGAAACTTCCACCCTCAATTTTCACCTCTTTTCGATCCTCAACCCAAATCCTCTTGGTTTCTACTTCACATCTAAGCATCATCATAAGTATAACAAAGTAAATCTCCCTCCGTAATCCAAACATCCCCCAACGTAGTCTGCGCAGGCGTCAAAACTCCATCAGTCGGCAAGACACTATCCATGCTCAACCACGGGGGAGCTCCATTCGGGTATTCCTCGTAACTCGCGAGAGTGGTTGCATTTTGGACACTTCCTCCTTCAAAGGCATAAGTGTTGTTTGGGTGATTGTTTTGCCAGAGCCACCAGACACGATCGACCATCTATACTTTGTCAGCTGGAATCTTGGGAAGAAGGGAAGGAGACAAACAGCATGATGCATCCAGAATATCGGCTCATTAGCGCTGAATGTTGGACTTGGCGCAGCCGCGTCACAAGCATCGTTCGCATTCTCAGGACAGTATCCTCCCAGATCTCCTCCTAAAATTTCATGTACAGCTCCATGTGGACCTTCGAACCCTTCCATGTATTTCTGAAAGCCCTTGAAGTCTCCTGTGTAGTTCGCTATCAAGGCATTGATTTTGGCTGGTGTGAAAGTGGCATTGGCGTCAATTGTGGGTTCGGTAAAGAAGGCGGAGCCGGCGAATCCGGTATATGGTTGAAGTGTGAAGTTACGGCGGAGACCATGAGTTGAAGGGTAAGCGAGGGTGAAGTTCGAGCTGAAGCCACCAGTTCCGACAACGAAATCATTTGACGCGACTCCATCAGCTTGACCGAGGCCGGAGAGGGCGTCGTCTGACCAGATCGTAGCGCCTTCGACGTCTGCCGAGTCTGAATGGGTTAGCGACTTCGATTGTAAGTATGTAGGCGGGTGAGGATTTACCAATGGTCCAGTCCCAGTATGGTGCAACACCAGCATAACCGCAATCGTTCTTCAATGCCTGATTATATGCCCAGACAAAGTATCGATGGAAAGGAAAGAAAAGACCTTGATCACATGAGCATGATAAATATACTCCTCGAGGTTTCGCTTACCAGTGAGATGAATGGTAGGATTGAGATCGCTATGCTGTGGAGGATCTCGGAGTCAGCATTACTTCTTTAGGAAAGGTTAAGGAGGAAGGGCTTGTCCCCAGAGGAGTAAGTCACGTTTTAGGAGGAGAAACATGTCTCACTCCTCTCGGGACAACTCTGGCAAGGAAAATTTCATCGGAGAACACCCACCACATAGACATAGTCATCATAGAAAGAGCTGTCCGTGCTGATGTTCGCAACAGAAGCAAACTCGCCCACGGTTGCGACGAGGGAGTTGTTGTGAGGAAGGTCAGCCATGCACTGTATTGTCGTTAGTTTCTTTCCACTGGGGCTGCGGTATGAAGATGCTCACCTTGACAGCATCAATCCAAGCCGTTTGCTCATCAGTAGTAAAGGAGCGCCATTCCTTGCGGACTTCAATGGAAGAACAAGCAGCAAGGACCTGTGTAATACAAGCAGCGAAAGTAAAGAAACGAGAGGAAACCATTGTTGTCGAATGGAAGAAGCGAGGGTTGTTGAAGTGAAGGTTGATATTGAGCAATTGTCTGCGAAAGCTCAATGGCTATATACATTGCATGGAGCTCTGCTGTGCCATCTTGCACACAGGTATATTGTCGCAATAGCCACAATAGGGCCGCGTATGTTGTGTTGTGAAACTAAAAAGGGAAGCCGATCAACGGGGACATTTCCGAGATAGCGTGGTTAGATCCTGGCCCGACACCGATGCTCGAGAAGCAGCTGTCACTGATAATAAACACCCCGACGCTAATGGTCAGAGTTGTGGAAATGTTTAAAGGCCAAAGCCCGTTGTGCACGTATGTGTATGCAGAATGGTGGGGACTGATGCTGGACGAAGCACAGAAGCTATGACTCGAGCAGTTCGTTGTGAGATCAAATGTGCAGACATATCGGAACGTTTCGAGGTCCCCTCTTGGTGCATCGGCAGGTTTGCGTGTCAACAACGCACGTCGTTAATATGCCACACTCGCCGCAAACTATCCAACCTCGATAGCTAAACTATCGCCCACCATTGATCTCAGATTCGGGACTCGAAACTTTCCCCCACTCAATCGGTAGCTGATTATAGTAGATAACGTGGAATTGGTGATGGATTGTTTAATCACCAATACCCAGCATATCAGCAAACATAAATGCTACTAGCTCAAAGATCAACAGGGCACATGCTACAAACAACCCTGGGAGCCGCTCGGCCCACTCATGTCAAGCGGGGCTGCGGGGTGTATAAGCTTGTGAGAACAGGTGGACTCCAAGATTGAGCTTGTAGACGCGGCGGCTGCTGCTACTAGCATCATGCAGGGCAATGGGCAACGGGCTACGTAAGCATCCAGGTCCGCTGCAGCAGAAGGTACACCAGACGAAATTACATCCCATGGGCCATGAGCGGTGTCCATACAGTATTTACGCAAGGCTGTCCACCTGCCCTGCCATTGGACAGCGTGAACAGACCCAAGCTTGTCGTCTTACCCGCGTCCCCATTTATGCTTGAATACAACAAGGTTTGAACTAAGGCATGCCAGCCGGAGTCCGACAAACAAGCCGGTCACGGCAAAAACAAGCAATTCGTTGAAACAAGCTCACTTCATCCTTTCTCATACTGTCGGTTGAGCTGGGCAGAAGTGTTTTGCTGCTTCTCTCGTAGGATATGCTACCCAACATCGCGAGTAGGCACTGTCCCTTGGAGCAGGATAAGGAGCAGCAGAAAGTTGCCTCACGTCGTCGTCACCCTTGCTGCTCATATCAAATTGCAGATCTTGCTATTTATGAATGCACATTTGAGTTCGCCTACCTTCCTCTGAGCCAAGGAGCAGGAGACCTCTCGCAGCCTGGCCATGAGTTTCAATGTGTGCGGAGAAGCAACATGCCTGGTTGATGCCGGGAAACAAATGAGGATCAAGACTCAAGAGAAAGCACGGTAGAAGAGCCCCAGAACCGGTGATCTTAAAACGTCAATTAAGCATGACGACGCGTGGAGGCCCGTGCTGATCATCGCAGTATTTTCCGGCGTCGTCAGCCGCACTGAACGAGGAAAATGGGAAAAACTCCAGTAAGAGACAGAGCGGACTCAAAATACACAGCGGACAAGTGGCTGGAGCTGGAGCCAAGCCGTGAATTTTTCTCAACCCCCGTCACGCAATCCACTGTTGACTCAAGTCCAGGGCTGTTTTGCAATGTCTTCGAAGGAACATCCACAACGTGGACTCGGTACTTGTGAATCTATAGGCTACGAAGATAAACAATTTTTTGCTCAGATGAACGGAGGAAACATTGTTCGAGAGATGATGGGGCCGCACTTGCGTCGGGCTGTCAAACTAGACCAGTACTTCTTCTGCCTGGACCTCTCACGAGCCTGGCAGAACGTTTGTAGCAAAACCTCTTCGTTTCATCATCCCAAGGTACAACGAATTCGAATGTCCTCAGACCGTCAATGTTCCCCATCAGCTGGCGCATCTTTTTATTCTTCCTCCTGGGACGAAGGAGTCATGTCGTGGCTCCCAAGTCCATGAAACCTTCCATCTCTGCGGTTATCTCCAATGTGTGTGTCCGTGAGTTCGCCAACCGCCGTCGGGCTTCGGTAATGTGAAGTTGTACTGTCTTTGTTCTGTATGCCGAATAGTCCTAGTCCACCAAATCCATATCTATGGTATCTTCTCGCTGGGAAGGGCTGGCTCGATCGGAACAGCGAAAAATGCTCAGGTCGTAGAAATGGGAAAAGTTCTTCGACAAGAAGGTTGGAGTGGCTTTGGACTATCTGAATCAGTCAGTAGTCTGCGAAAAGAACGAGTAATATGGTTGTGTAGATGCAGCGTTCACCTAATAAGCCAGCCTGGCACAGATACAACGATGGCCTGCGGATTGAAGGCTGGCCACCAGCTACTCTCTGGAATCCAAACGACCATGTCTGCCATGCGTCCTATTCATCGACTAGCCTTCTGCCTGTATCGCCAATACCAGCTCCCATATCATCTGCCAAATGTCGAGGCCGAGTTTCGTCGACAGCAGTAACGATGTCTGCTTATCGTTCCAGTGCCGAGTACGTCGAATACCACACTTCGCAATGTTCCAGAGGCGGCAATGTATTGGTGACTGCGCCTCTACCCGGTAGGAAAGGGCACATTCTGGTTTTCTCGAGCCTGCGGCCCTCCACCATTTGAATGGTTTGTCGTTTGTGCCTCAAAATGGTCGAAGAGAGGATAGACTTACCATGAGTAGGAGGAAAGCTAACTTACAATACATGACATTGTAATGTTATTGCGCTGCAATGACGTGAGACTCCGACATGCCGTCGCGGATGTCATAAACATCGAGACCACTGTACCTGTAACCAGTCCCAATACGCTCTAGCGTCAAAGTCAAAAACTGCGCTTGAAACCGACATTAAAGTCTCATGAGATCTTCCTTCTATTTCGTACATGGAATTGAAGGACTTTTTCATCCTTCCATACCCGAGCACTTCAAATTCAGATACTACTTGTATCTTCACTTTTCGCAAAGGTCACAGATCTGAGGCACTCCAGCGAGTCCCTGCTTTCTACGAAAACATCCTGAACCATGGGTCCATGGCATATGGTGGTTTCTCACAATACCTGACATGATGCTCTCAGTCAACGCTCACCCTCAAGGTCAATCGCATCATCTCACTGAGAATGGAGTCCATGATGGATTTTACATCAGAGCACTGGGGGGAAAGCATCTTATGATACCTTTGCCACTCGTCGACTGCTCCAGCATGAACCCTACAGGATGCCTCAGGCCGGGGATGTCCGAACGTATCATGGTACCTTGGTAGTTCATGGGACCCTAAGTCGGTTTGACGCATTGGGAATTTAAAGATTGAGATAGATGGCACATAAGCAGGGTTGTCGTCTCTTCGTTTTCAGGGACCGAATAGGCTCACTTGGCTCTCCACAAGGTGTTCAGCCAACGAAATGCATGTGTGAAAGCTTGCGATGCACAGGCCCGAGATAATTAACTTTCGTTTTCTATCTCTGGTCTTTCATTTGTATTTTGTGTTGATGTGCATAGTCAGTACAGTACAACTCTCGGGCAAACGACTTGTTTTGGGACCGGCTTTGGTAAGCATGCATGATGCATATATCGCGAAACCACCTTTACAATGCCACTCGTTCAACGTCGAAGTGTCTCCTCATTTCCCATTGAACATCCCATCCCCAACCAATTTCGATTCACAACCTCACCATGGCTGAAAATCCTCTCGTGGGACTCGCCGCCGCCATGCGCACAGTTCTCTCTACTCCAATCGAGACACTCGCTGAAGACAAAGCTGGCCAAAAAGCACGATTAGATGTTATTGATATGATCACTAACCTCCAGATTGCACTGATAGGACCACAAGCCTACATTCGCAACATGACTTGGAGTGTAAGATTCCACCACCACACTACATACCTCTCACTGACCCTTGACTCCCAGCCTCTTAATCTTGTAAGCCTGCAAGCAATAAACCGCTTCAGATTAGCCCAGTACGTCCCTGTTACAGGCTCAATAACATATTCAGACCTCTCAAGATTATGTTCCGTTAATGAGCATCAGCTCCGTCGTTTGATTCGACATGCAATCACCAATAGGATCTTCATGGAAACAGAGAAAGATCATGTATCCCATTCTGCCGTTTCCAGACTCATGGCAAAGAATCCTCGAATGGACTCCTGGATCTTTTTCCTGACTGAATATTTCTGGCCCACCACTACTCGGTCTGTGGACGCTTTTGAAAAATGGCCTGAGACGCAGAACCCTAAAGAGGTGGGTGTTAGCTTGTGGAGGGGAAAAGAGACGACGTGGTTTGGCGAAATCGCACAGGCGGAGAAGGGGATTGAGGAGTTCCGGCAATGCATGGAGATACTTAGTGAGCGTGGAGGGGTGGGAGGATAGACATCTTGTTGATGGGTATGCCTGGGGACAATTTGAGAATGGTGGGGTGGTTGTTGATGTGAATTGCATCTCCATTCCGCTGTCAAGTCCAAATCTTGACCGAAATCGTACTAATAAGTCGCTATAGATTGGAGGTGCGAATGGCCATACAAGCATCGCTGTCGCCGAATCATTCCCTCATCTGAAGTTCGTGATTCAAGACCTGAAGACAGAAGGGAATGGAGCTCCAGAACATCTGAAAAGTCGAATTGCCTTCATGGACCATGATATGCTAACGCCACAGCCGGTGAAAGAGGCCGATGTCTACTTCTTCCGTGCTGTTCTGCATAACCATCCAGATGCTGTTGTGGTTAAGGCACTGCAATCTCTGGTACCGGCGTTGACGTCTGGAGCGAAGGTCATCATTCAGGACTTTGGATTGACCGATCCTGGAGAAGGAAGGCTGGCAGATGAAAGTTATGAGAGGTCAGTCATTCACGCATACTAACCACAGTGGAGGACTGACGAAATTGATAGAATGATGGATATCATGATGATGTCTCTCATGGCTGGGAAAGAAAGATGCCTCGAGGACTGGAAGGCATTGTTTGAGCAGGCTGATTCTCGTTTCAAGTGGATATCCGGCTCAAGACCTGACGGAAGTAAACTATGGATCATTAAGGTGAGATGGGAACCTTGAGTAAGTCTAGTCAAACAAGAACAAGTTGATCATCTCGACCTTTTGTTCGTCATTAAGTTGATGTTCCTGAGCCAGCCTGATCATACGTAACTTCACTTTCGTCGCCCACCACACATTTTGGCACTAGTCTTTGTGCTTTTTCCAGAGCCCTCATATATCTAAGTAAGCAATTTTCAGACACGACAAAATCTTCGAGGGCCGGGCCAAGTTAGCGATCACCTAAGCAACCTGCAGCGTACTAAGACAAGATTTCTGAAACCACTATTCAGGCCGTTACTCGCCGAGTAACACTGAGGTGGTTCTGGGTATCCGCGAGGTTGCCCACGGTTCGCCGTCAGTTTTTCCATTTTGATATAAGCTATTCATTCATTTTTGGTTGTCTTTTTCTTTTGGGACACAGGTGGTGGGTTTTCCTCGGTTTTGGCTTTTGTTATTGATTTGCTAAGCGAGGGGTATTTTTTAAGTCCTCGCAAGCTAAGGTTTGTTTGGCGCCGTAGTGCCGTGAAGAACACTTTACGAGATCATCAAAAGTGACTCACTCACAGAGTGGTGACGTGTGACTGCTGTTAGTTTCGCGCAAGATCTTCTCCTCATTTCAATTTTGTAGACCTGTCTATCCAAAAGTCATGTCTCAGGGCGTTAGCTGGGCTGCCTTACCTTTTATGCCACTATGATCCTCAGGCGTATTGTTGCCATTTCAGCAATTTTTGTACGAGGACCCGTATAGTAAACAATATTTACTTGTTCGAATTAGAAGCATGCTAAAACAGAGACTCAACATCCGTGATTATCAAGAGACCTACCCAGTACCGGTGAGCCTCATACCTTTTTCAGCTCTTTAATAACGAATCACACACTCTCAGAATGTTGCTGGAATTGACAGTCAGATAAACACGGGACAGATTGACAAAACTTCTTTGCATACAAGACGCATATTTCTCGATTTCTCGATGACAACAAGATTCACCACCACGGTGCGTAATCCTTCCAACCTTGGCGACAAAAGGTAACATCACGCCCAGATATTCCTGATGGCATAAGTATCTTCCTCCCCTCAAAGTCGATATCTCTACACATTCCACGGAATACGCCCTTCCACCCTCGACCTGAGGAGGAGATGATTGAGGATCTCGCTCCAATTTGACAGAGTCTCGCGTTAAGTTTGTCGACCACGACGAGCACTTATTGCTCATTGGTCATTTCGTCAATGACGTTTTTGGTTTCAGGTGGGCGGTCATAAGTAATTCTTCGGCTGGTGTGGATTTTCGAGGGATGTCTGACAAAGATAAGTTCCTTGATTTTGGATTGTCTGAATCTTTGCTGATTTGTTGCGGCGTTTCATTGTCCAAAGTGGGTTCAATCGATTTCATTCATCGATCACCTCCTGTAAGAAAAGGGTCACGGCTGATGGTCCCATTGGCACTTTCCCGTGGAATTTGCAGCGTCCATCCGGCAAGCCGACGCCTAGCATTGCTTCGAAATGACCTCGAATTTCTCTAGAATGATCTGCATTGAGTAAATCGTCCTTATGCTGAATATTGGATTCATCCACGGCCTGAAAAGGGTCTTGGCCTGGTCCTAGATCCATGAGGAGGACCCTCTTGAATGTTCCAAATTCAAATGTTCCACAGAGGCGATTATGGTCCCAAATGAATCGGATCTGGTAAGTGTAACCGTTCTCCGCCCAGTGCGGTTGCTTCATGTTGTAAGTAGCCTGCATTTGCCGCATGAGAGCCCGGTGGAAGTCTGTGTCGTGAAACGACATGCTTTTGATGTGTTTGTTGCTGGACGCACTTTTTATGGTAGCTTCGTACCTGCACCGGTCAGATACTCCATGTTCAGTATGCCTGTCCGATCACTTGTCATATTCTCGCTTCCTTTTGACCTTGGTGTTGAATTGGTTGGAGAATGTTGGGACATTGAAGAACATTGAGTTTGGAGTCGACGTCTGAGATATTGTGCGCAGAGCGTCGCGTCATGCTCAATTTAGAGCCCGCTTGCTCGACTCCTTTATAGCTTTTCCTCTTCTGCCCTGGCTCCCGCATACTTTCACAACTTCTCATAGCCTGAACACATTGTTGCTCAATGCGAAGGAACTATCATCAACAGTAGCTCAATACTGAACGAAGCGATCTGTGCTGTCTCTATGATTAAGTCAGACTTTTCAAGTCTCACCTTCCGTCTCATGGAAAGTTCATCCGTCGTGGGCCACATCAGGCCTTGTGCTGTTAATGATATTATCCACAAAGGAGCTCCAATCGCTATATTCTTAGCTTGATAGGACTACGAAGTCTCTTGCAGCAGGTCCAACGATCATTTCTGTCATATACAATACCATATTAATGGACTGAGTAGGCAAAGTACTGGGATTAATGTTACTGTTGGGTGAAAAGGGACGAGTGCCTGGCATGAGGGACGATTATTGCAGTGTCTATAAATGTCTCTAAGCCTCCACAGCACACAGTACTTTCCCACGCACTTTTGTTTGGATATTTTCTTGCTTTGAGCAATTCCTTGGGCTGCTCTTTCATAGCAAAACTTGTCTATGGCTAATGACAAAGCTGACTGGTTCTGATGAGGTTCATACAATCAAGTGCACCAGAATCCGTTTGCGCCATCTGTGCCAATCCCATACTCGAGTTCAGGTCATGACAGTTGAGCCAGCACCGCTTCTACTCTTGACATTGAAAGCTGCTTTGATGGTCGTGTCGTCGATGGGCAAGAAAATGTAGACTGTTTTTGGATCTCTATTTCTCTTTTTTCCCCCTGGGAACTTCGGCAATGCTGATCAAGGTCAATCCGATGGTTTCTGTGTCAAGTAGTGCTGCCATGCCTCAGGGGAGCATTCAAAAATGTCTCGTGACAATACTACCATGTGATTGTCACAAATCGCTTTGTTTCTTCATCCCTTAGCTTCCCTTCATGCTTCATTTCATTGTCCATGGATGTCCCGATCCATGTCAAATTGTTAATGTAGGAAAATGTCAAAACCACGTATGAGCTTCAAAACTGCCGCCAAGCACTGTCTACATGTCCATACCGCAGGTGCCTGTCCCACTTCAGCACAATGTCTAGAAAAGGATTGAGCATTTTGCGGATATACTGATATACAATACTTCCTCCATAATGCCAAGACGGCGTTCAAAAGAGAAATTGGCGCAAGAGTCCCCTTCTTTTCCAAAATACCCTACATCCGAATCTACATCCGAGATATACATCCGCGAAGATGACGCGTCTCCTTTCTACCATGCCGTATGATTTTCTTCCTCCTCGTAAAATATCAGGCCGCAGCATTGAAGATCTGAAGAAAAGTATAAAAGAGGTGGTAATTCTCACTTCTTCAAGCCATCCACAACTGTTGCTCATCCATCACTACCACTATCAACAACCACCAAACCCTCAACCACCACCCACCTCATCCCACAATGGCACCAATCCAATTCGGCATCCTCATGATCCCCTATCAAACCCTCGACGTCGCCCTCCCCCTCGACATCATCTCCAGCTGTTCTACCATGGTACGTACCTCTCACCATCCATCCATCCATCCCTGCATCCCTCACCTCCCCCTCCCCCCAAAAACAACCCTCCACCCACCTAATCCTTCTCAAACACCCTCACTTCTATTCCCACATCTCCATATCATACCAAAATAAAACCTCACACCAACCCATCCCCAGCTCTCCGACATCCTCATAAAAATCAACGACCCCGAAGGCATCGCCCTCGCTCCCCACGCAATCGATATCCAATACCACCATATAAACACCACCATGGAACCCGTGACTCTGACGGGAGGATTCAAGGTGTTGCCTAGTACTACTGTTGAGGAGTGTCCCGAGCTGTGAGTTATCTCGTTTAGTACAGTACCATGATCTAGTGATGAAAGGAGAGTTGCTGATTGCTGATTGCTCATTGTTTGAAATAGGGAATACCTACTCTGCGGCGGTCCAGATCTAACAACCTTCACACTATCCCCCGAGTTCGCAGACTTCGTAAAGAAACACGTCGCAGCTGGGAAAACACTTTTCACGACCTGTACCTCCCCTCCCCCACCTCTCTCCCCCTCTCACCACCTCAAAACCTCAAACCCCTAACCAAGAAAAAAAAACAGGCACAGGCTCCCTAGCCCTCTCCACAACAGCCATCCTCGACGGCAAAAACGCAACAGTAAACCACGAAGCTCTCTCCATGGCCGCTGCTATGCGTCCACAAGTTAACTGGCTTAGGGAACGATGGGTTATTGATGAATCTGGGAAGATATGGACTGCTGGTGGTGCTTGTGCTGGGGGTGGTATGTCTTTTAATTTCTCTTTCATCTTCCCCTTCTATTTTCTTAGACTTTCCATCTTTTTATTTCTTGGGATTTCGCTCTCTTCCCCATCTCCCGAACCAGACCAGACAGCAAGAATGAGATGCGATGCGATTGAATCAACTTAAGTATGTCGACTTGAGCGAATAAAGTAATGATATATTAAGATATGATAAAGAGAAAGCAATGCGATACGATACGATACGATGCGATGAGATGTCGAGGAGAAGATTAAATTTGAAAATAAACAAAAGATGAGGAAGAATTGCTGACACAGCGGGTAATAGACATGATAGCCCACTGGGTCCTCCAAAACTACGGGAAAGACATCGCGAAGAGAGGATTCCGCAGCCTAGATTTCATTCCCAAGGACATTGATGGGAAAGAGATCTTACTTTAGGGTGCTATAGGGTTATCAGCTAGGTTCCAGACATCCAATTACTACGGACTATGAACAATGAGAAGAAGACTTAAATGGAAAGGAGGAGGATAGTTTGTTACAAGGATTTCAGAATGAGATGAGGATGACGAGACGATGACATGATGCATCGAGAATAGTAGAAATCTCTTCATTCCGCATCCTAAGGAGTGGGTATCTTCAAACCATGCATGTGTCCTCATCAAAAGACGTCATCGCATTCCCATATCCCTCTCTTCCCATCTCTCTTCATTACCCTAGCGCCAGATCCATATATCCCATGATAGTGATACAAGTGTCAACACTTTCCTCTTGACTCCACCTTCCTCCTACCTTGTTGGCATGTCACCATACCTCGCATATAATTTCCCTTTATGCAACACCAACACTATCCTTAACAACCTGCAAAACATTCATCTGCAGCGTCAAAACGTTGCTACTCAACGCCTTCTCATAGTATGTCAAGTGCTGGCCGTTATAAATCGCACTCGTTCCCGTGATCGAAAGATTCACGTATCTATTATCCTATTAGCCCTCCTCCACTCATCCACTCATCCTCTCTTCCAAGAATAAACTTACCCATTAGAATCCAAGTCCCCCAATAACATAGTCTGATTAACGATCCCGGTCATGGGGAAATTGTTGTCACCAGGTCGAATGGTCATATCAGGAACAGTAGAGGTACCCACGACACCGGATTTAGCGGTGGAGAGCGAGAGTGAGACGTTGCCCATTACGATGGTGAGAACGGATGGGTTGGGGATGTATGCGATGCCTTTCAAGTTCTCAACATTGGGACGGATCTCGGTGACGTTGACGTAGACATCAGTGACGTTGAAACCTTTTAATCCATTTAAGCCTAGTACCCGTTAGTGTCTCCTCCTCCTCCTCGGTTATGAACAGTAAATTACCTTTGTATGTTGACGAACTGTTGTAGCCGACCTTGACTACTGGCAATGCTCCCTCATGAAGATTAGTTCGTCCCGTAAGTGCCGTGGTTATCGTCTCATTCGTCAACACCGCCGTCGCATACTTTGTAACCTCGTCCAGACTCAAGATCGTAGCGTTTTGATTCTCGATACTAGCGTTACTCTTGGGGTGTAGGGCATGGATTCTTGGCATCTCGACTTGGATCAGACGATCTGAACCAAAAGTACCGTCTGTCACCAACCACAAGCTTGCGTTGAATGGATCGAGGGTGGGTGTGAAGATGGATGGCGAATGTAGAATGGCGCTTTGTGTGATGACTATCGAATCCGATGTTGGATCGAGGAATTGAATGTCTGTGAATTCAATCGAAGACTGATCGACGCCGTGCTGAGCGATCTTGGGCATAGCAACGTAGACGCTGTTTCTTGTCAGCTGAGAGTTGGAAAGGGGGTAGGAATACTGACAGGCATAATGCCACGATCAAAAAGATGACGCAGAATATGAGGAGGTGAAGCCACCAGAATCGTGCACAATGCCGCTTGATCTTTTGTCCTACAGTTTTCTTCTCCCCGAGATAACCGGTCTCCTCTACCCTTTCGTTTTGTTTGAATCTCCCCTCTCCAGCCTCGAAATTCTTATCTGTAGGGCTGCCTGCACCGTTTGCTCCATGGGTAGCACCATTCGTATGATTGCTCGCCATCTTGTCTCGTGCTCCCTGGCGAATCGAAGGTTTGGGTGTTGTGAGAGGTTGAGGATCACCTTACGGACGTATGAAGTCTGGGGAAGACGAGAAGAATAAGAAGCGAGCGTGGAGCAGGTGGGAAGGGTTATGTAAAGAAATCTGGGGTTGAGTTGTTTGAGACACACGACCGACCAGGACCCTTGAAACGTATTTTAGCATGCGACTGGTTGGTGGGCGATTGTCAAAGGATCCCTTGACCTCAACGCGAAGTGGGCATGAAATATGGGATTCCAGTCCAACAAGGTAATAGGTCCGACCAGCATGTGAGACCGACGAGATGATTTGCGCGCTGCGTCCTGTATACGGGACCTGGGTGGGTGTGGCGAGGAGAGGAAGATTGGTAACGGATACTGTACCGTTCTCCCATGTATACGAGAGGAAGGTGTCACGAGAGGCAGCTGCAGGTACTCTAGCTTACTCGGTCCAGGAACAACCATATACAGAAAGTGGCTGCATTATCGTACCTTCTCCTCTCATCAAAACCCTCGAGACTCATCGACAGTAGATACCAGAATGGTAACATGGTTTAATTATTTCATGCCCTTGAGATGAGCGTCAAGGGGTTAAAATCAGATGTCAACTCAAATGATCTAGCTGCCGAGGCAGTCTCGGAGCAGTCGACCGATCGGGCCACCACGAATCAGACAAGCAGGAGCACGCTGCGGAGAAGGCGAGAATGACAGGGAGGACCCCGCACCGACATCTTTCGTGGCTCGTCTCCGAATCCTCATTCGGTCCGGGGGTAAGGGACTAGCAAGCTCTCCTGGCAAGAACAATCTCGATCATGACGAATGGGACGTGGGATGAGATGCTTGAAGCTGTGAGAGGCTCACGTGTGCCTAAACCCTGGATTGTTTCTTCAAATTTATTACTTGGATCGCAAAGGATTGGTAATGTTTCGAGGACTGAATAATGTGGCTGCAGATAACTCTCTACATGCATCGCCGGCGTCAGGAAATATTGCCAAACCTTGCCATACACGAATCGGAGAATTTGACACGACGGATCTTCCCAACTGATTGCTGATCGTACCTCTTTGTGTTTCAACAACCGCCATTAACCAGGAAGCTTTCGGTCGCGACCGAGGCTTTTGAGTCCCCGCCCCGCTCGGCAGAAGACTTGACGCTTGTGATGCTGATGAAGACGCAGATCCTTATAGGAAGTCGTTATCTGAGGTCAGGATGACTCGAGTTTGACGTTTTGGCGATAACTGGATGCATGAATTTGGATATCTCAGCGTCGTGTACGATTGGTGAAAACAAGGACCTTAAGACGTCAGACAAGCTTTCCTTTTGCGGGGTCTCCACACCAAGACTTTCCACGAGAGTTGAAACCACCAGCTTCATCAGATGATCCGATATCGAACATTTCCTCAGGATAAAGGTTGGCGGGGTTGAAACACTCTCATAGCGAAGATTTTGCGTCATAAGGGTCGAGGGGATCGAGGCTCGAGGGTCGAGGGTCGAAAGCGTCATACCGAAGTGTGATGCATACATCCCTTGCAGCGATTCTGCAGCAGCACCTTCAAATAGATAGATCTGATCCTAGGATGGGTTGGAAAAGGATCGAGATCAGAACTTGAGGGCCGAGAGGCCTTCTTGTATTCGTTAGCTGTCCCCGGTGCTTCGGTAAGGTTGACTCCCGTCTCTATGCCTCAAGGGCAGCATGCAGGGGCAGTTGCGCACGACACTGCTGCAAAGCTTGGCATCAACCACATCTCAAATAATTACAGCGCAATGCTCCACAAACTCCGAAATAGATCATTAAGCATGCCGGAGAACGAAGTCATTCGGATTTGAATATCGTTGCTGCTCGCTACAATGGCACGCACAAGTCTACCTTTGTTACAACAGTTTGCTTCCAAAGAACTTAGATGGACACTTTCCCAGGTAAAGAAAATCCTCTCTTCTGCTCCTGGGTGAGTCCTCTTCTTGCTTCCACGTAGCTAGCTGATCAATGGAAACCATCGGAGAGGCAGCCTACGTGATTTCTTTCCGAGCTTTAATGTCCTGGGTACTCTTTACGACAGCTCTACCTGCCTTGAGAAGATATCTTGCTCGAAAGCAAACCCCTCACCGAGCCGACCTTACAGTGGCTCGTCTCAGCCTCGTGTTGCTCATAATAGGCTCGATTTTCCTGGGTTTATCTTTTAGTCCGAGTATATTCTTCCTAGGTAAGTCTTGGTATTGCCATTGAGCTGAAGACTATGGATATCAAATCCTTGTATTATAACTAGATCTGAAGTTGACCCGTTTTCTGCGCTTTAATTACAGCTCTCCTCGTGGCATCAACTTGGTGACGGATTTAATATCACCCTGCAAGCCTACTTGACAGGAGTCAGTTGTTGACGCCTCCAACGTTGCTCAAATGTGTACTTGGATGGGCTATGATAGGCAGTCGGCACAATTGTCGGAAGACCAATCATAATGTTATCATATCACTATAGCTTAAATCTTGAGGGAAAAACACGCATGGGTTACCTTATGAGCTGGCTGTAGTGAGAATACCCTCTCCATTTTCTGCCCAAGCGTTTCGACACTGCTGACTTTTAGATGTATTTTCTATACACATGCCGCAATCAGCTTGTGCTGGTAGTCTTAGCGCAAGCCCTAGACCCTCCTCATTAATGGGCAGCCATCAATTGCTTTCAACTCCACCCCCCGGTTCTTCAGAACCCCTGGACACTCTGCACATGTTGAAGTCGCTAAACCTGTCAGCACCATACCATACACCAGAGTTCGGGGTTGCAGGCAAACCCTGCGCAAAGCCTCTCGAATAGCCTGTCATGGCGAGAAACTATTCGAGTGTGCTCTCAGCACGCTCCTTTCACTCGGCTCTTTTTTCTGGAAAATGAATGAGGCGATATGTGCAACATGAAAAAAGCACAGCAGACGAAATCATACTTAAAGCCTACAGTGTCAAATGGTCTGTGCATGGTACTGATTCCTATCAGTGTCTACGTACAGGTCATACAATGGCTCTACCTTCATGCAACGGAAGTGAAGAGGATAAGCTCTATCTTGCGCGACGAATTGCAATCACAGCCTCAACAAATGATTACCCAAGTCTCAAGTGCTGGAACTGACTGATCGTGTCGGTCGTGCTCCGGATGTCCTCCCAAATTGTCCCAACATTCCACCAGGCCATTCATTCATTTGCGAGAAGTGTATTTATTATTGGCTTCGAGATTACGGCATACATCTCTCACTGTTATGGTTTTCGTGGTCATCGGATGATGAGAGTAACACTCCTGGCGTGGACATGTCTCCGTCACTGACCATGCGCGACGTTCCCAAAGATACTGGAGTTGGAAATAGATCCCGCTAGAAGGAAAATACTTGAGCAGATGAAGCTCGAGTATATTCGAAAGGAGACCATGGCCATGGTTGCGCTGATGAAGATGTTCGAAGACAAGAACATGTCTCCTTTAAAGATATATCTGCTATGCCAAGGGAAGTGGGTGATACGCCAACTTGTCATATTTGTGCGAGAAACATGAGAACTTCACTTGACTATCTGACTGAGAAGTCGTTCAAGATCCTTGTGTGTTGAGATAGTACCTACCACCAACGGACCATATAATACTTCTCCATATCTCGTCCTCGTGATGCTCACACTCGAAGCGTTGCCTTTTCAAGCACTCGCATAAAGTCCCAACCAATCACAAACCCTAAACCAATTTCTGTTGCACATCGTCAGCATGCCATGATCGTGCCCGACTCGATTTCAAGGTATTAAATCTCGTCATTAGCTATTCTGTCAGCGATCAAATACTTGGAGATCATCTTGTTCGTATCCATCCAAATCCTAAGCTTCGAGATTTTTCGAGAACGAGGACAGATGAAGGGGTGTAGATTGTGGACAGGAAATCTTGGAGGTTAGATTTCTGCTGCATGGAATGCGCGGGAGAAGGATTCGAGCGTGAGGAATTCAAGAAGGAATGGAAGGGCGGAAGGAGCGGATGCGATGTGCAACAAAGCCGGAATAGGAAAGAGGTCTCGTGACTTGGCAGGTACAAGCTGGATCAGGACTTTACAGTAGCTAAGTTACTACTAATATAACTATACTAATATCCAATTCGCGCTTTTGAAATCCACTATTCATGAAGCCTTGATATTGAACGCACCTGCAATCTGGAGAGTCCATTAGAATTCACGTGAGTATTGAGGTCCGAGCTTTGACACTAGCGAATAACCTCACTTCATCTCATCAAGCTTGTGCATTGAAAGTATTCTTCGCCTCATCAACGGTTTCTGAACATCCTCGCAGATGGTTCTTCTTTCATATGCCTGTTGTACAAGACTGGAGGCCGCTCGAGATGAGAAGGCCTTTAACAAACTAGGTACCTTCTATTCTCCTCCTGTGCCTCCTGGAGGCGGGGACAGGTACGGTCAAAGAGTGTAGTCTTTGCTGACGAACTTTGGAGCGCCATCTGGTACTAGTTCCTCCATTAATTGTAATATGTTTCTGCTAGTGCTGATCTTAAGACAGAATCTATTATCATGTTCCGAGTTGGGATCGAAGCCAAGTTGCGAGACACCTTGGCCTACCAGACCCCGCATTTCCAAGATCCATGAGCCAGCGTCTCTTTCACGATGACCCAGAATGACGGGATACCGATTGGTACCAGTGGTCTCATTGTGACCCGAGTTGGAGGTCTGCAAGCGGGGTTGGATTCTGGGCTAAGTGCTAACTCAAGGTAGCTGTTTCCCACCCTCAAGACAGAGACACAGACTAAGACGAGAAATTGCATTCGACAGACCCAAGGATATAGCTACCAATTCTCTTCGAAAGTATCTTGTCAAAAAATCAAGCCAATAGTGTACCGAATTGAAACTGCCAGCAACTCTGCCAACTCTCAGCATAAGCCACTCCTGCGGAAACATATTCCAGGCGAGACTAGATCACCAACTTTGGCACGATATCGAGCACACGCATCGTTATCAAACAAAGTCTGGTCGATTTGACAGACACAAACAGCTCAGCTTTGGCTCGAGAACTCGAAAAGAAATGAAGAATTTGCGGGAGGTAACCTTGGTTGCATGCATGATTACCTCAGAGCCAGACATGCTGTTTTTGGTTCACCAGCAAAATTTGTCAAATCCCCAGATATATCTGGGCGCAGAGAATGGTGCGGTGAAGCAAAGTTGCCTTGGTCGATATCAAATTTCGCTCGGCTCAGGTTCTCTATTCCTCCTAGCGTTTCCTGGTTACCGACCCAACGACTAGCCACTCATATATCTAAATAAGCACCTTTTCCAGCGTCAATCAGTCTAGCCCAGTCGTTCCCTCGCTCGACTCGGCCCCCGGACAGACTGGTTGGTAACACGGACCAGCTCGCAGGCTTCTTAAAGTCGGGGTGTCCGTGTTCGATATCGGACAAGTTTCGCACTTGGGGATTTTCCCCCGCGCTTCGGCGCGGGATAAATCTTTTGTCTTTTGTTCTTCTTTTCTAGTAGTCTCTTGCTTAGAGTATCGCTTGGTTTTTCTTTCTTTTTGAAGTTTTGGGTGGGTCGGGAGATCGAGGCAGGGCCACCGTCACCCGCCAAGCGAGCGGGCCACTTCAGCGATGAGGAGAAAATCGAACAGCCCACCGAGAAGACCAGTTCGGCCGCATGATTGGTAGTATCATATTAGGACTTATTCATCCGGGTGCTGTAGGCCCTGATGTCTCTTCTCTCAAGATAAGGTGAGGCTGTGCAAGGCTTCGGATTGGGGGCGAGCCTTGCGTGGCTCTGACTCGACATGTAGCTTTTCGAAGTTGCGAAGTACTCCTTCACGAAATCAAAGTCAATACTCGAAGCTATGAGAGAAGTTCCTGAGCGATTGCAACCACCAACGAATAAGATTTTGATTGCGAGCAAAAGATCCATGGCGTTCACGGTAAGAAAGGTTCTGAAACGTTGGAGGAACACTCCATTTATATCTACTCAATCGTACAGCAAGAGCGTCTTTTCACCATTCCGTCGTTACCGACCTTCCTTTCAAGCCAACCCCGGTCATCACGAGCATTTCTTATATTGAGTATGGTGAGACAGCATTCTCCCAAGCCTCATCCCCCGCCGCGATTCTCTTGGCCTTCACCATCTCGAAGAAGCGCTCGAATGTCTTCTTGCAAGCATACTCCTTGAGAAGGCATTCTCTCTCCTTCCGCAGATCCTCAGTCGACATGGCCATCTCGCGTATCATGTCATATTCAACCAACACTTCATGTATGGGACCAGCGCAGAAAGCAACCAGAGCTTGAGCTTGCTGAATCGTAAGATACTTCTTGTCTTGTCGAGCGATCCATACGCTTCCACAGTCTCCTCGATTCCATGTCTCATCCTTGACTCGACCCCATGATGGGCTGTCGACCTCGAAGTTGAGGCACAGACGCCATGCTCCCTGGTTTGTACTGTCTTTGGCTCTTGTATGGTCTCCGCACCTGTACACGAGTATGGGAAGTCCCATGATCTTCGAAATAGATACTGGCGCTTGTGTAAACAGAGTATGATCAACCGAGATCCTGCCAACCGTATATCGCTGTTCATTAGCATCGCCGCACGCAAGCCTAACGCCACAGACCGTCGGCTTGGAGATGCTCTCCAGAGCTTTCTTCGCAGCCTTCTTCGGACTCGCATTGATAATTATCTCATCGACCTCAGATTTCGCTCCATAGCATTTGAAGAACACCGCCACAGTATGAAGATCAGCCGCAGTAACGTCTTGATACATCTCAAGGATAGAATCCCTCGCCATGCTAAGCACCATAATCTCACCACACCAACGTAATCGATGGCGACCTTCTGTGACTGTAGCGAAACAATGGTTCTCCTCCGAGGCATTACTAAAAGCGATTTCGTGATGATCCGCAACAATCGACTTTGGGAGACTGAAGCGCGGTTCGAAGTTGAAATTTATCACCTTACGGTCTGTCGCCTGGCCACCAAGGTATTCTTTATACACTGCCTCTCCCGAGCCGTCGATTTCGACAATCTGAAGACCATGACAGGGATCACTGGTAACCCAGACAAGTTTCGGACACTTCGCTTTTGGGAGGAGGTTCAATGCGAGGAAGGCTGTTTTCGTGGGTCTCGGGTTGTCGTCGATGAAATGGGAGATGTCTTGGCATATCAAGTTGTGGAGAGTCGCATCGCCGGAACGACATTTTTGGGAGCAGTATGCGATTGAGTGGCAGGTGAGGCAAGGTGAAGTTCCGAGCTCGTTGCAGACTGTGCAGCGACCCATGGTGGTCTGTTGACGGGGAGTGTCCTAGACTTCTGTGAGGAAAGTCAGCGCCGGGATCAGGAGATAAGGAGTGTTGTGGCAGATAAAGACGAGAGGAAGGGGGCGATATACGTCAACTGATCTCTTTTTGTTTGTTTCTGTCACGCGATGTTTCTGCAAACTTGGAAAAGAGTAAGTCGCTTAGGCCTGGAACTGGCAATAATGTATGGTATGTGATTTTTTCAACAACCCAAGACCAAATTGTCAATTTCCAACTATGAGGTGAAGCTTCGGTTAGGAGATCCTGCAATTGACGGGTTGCAGACATTCAATACTTATGCAAAAGTCTCGAGCATATTCTGCTTATTGGATAGACGAGAGCCACCCAATTTAGTCTTTCAACAAGAATCCTGTAAGGTAGGGTTGTTTTATGCTCTTTGAAGGAACATGATGAAGTGATAACCATGATCCTCCAGAGTCCTCACAGTTCTAGAATGTTGGAATACAGTAGTTTCATACTTATTATCTTGCAACTTTTGTTGAAGCAGAACAAAGAAGAGAATTTCAATCCTTTTAAGGTCTGGAGGTATGTGTACACTAGGGAAGTGAAAGTCATCAATACCAATTCTTTTGTGAATGTTTCATTACTGGATGATACAGAGCAGAGACGTTTCTTAGCCTGCAAGCAAGCAAAATACCTCCCTGAGACCATTGCACATGCACCCATCCCACGAGCTCAAAGTGTACGCCCTCTGGGACGCAAAGTTGTCTCCCTCACGTTTCATAAGGCGAGTTTACAAACCTCCGGGACTTATCACCAGAAGCCAACTTCCCTGTCTTGAATTTCAGGAAGAAAGCCTCGAAATTTGCACGACTCAGGAATCTCTCCACAAAGTCGGTTTTGGCTCTCTCGGCTTCCTCCTGTGTTTCACAGTTCGTTATCACAGCTTCTCTGGCACGGCATAAAGCACCGGGGATTTCGAATCAGCAGAAATGTGCCAAAGCTTCGACTTGCTTGGAGATAATCGGCTTCCTATTCTGTCGAACAACAACGGCAGTTCCAATGTCGAGACCCCATTCCGCAGCGTCAGCCATACCTCACAACCAGATATCTTCGCATTGAGGATTGACATCGATGTTGAGGAAGACGGCAGCCAAGTTCTGATTTGGATTGAAGTCGGAATTAGTCCTTCGAAGTAAATCGCCATGCTAAAAGACTAGGAGTGGCAAGCCCATGGCAGTGGTCACACTTGTTGGTTTGGCAGTGGCCAGCATCTCGTGGGTGTCGGACATTGTGACTTCCATGAATTCGGGGCAGCCATTCAACTTGGTTTTGGCTTGGCTTGCGAGACCAGCTTCAAAGACAAAGCCACCAGCCCAGTCATAGGTGCGAAAGAATTCGGCCAAGGTATGGAGATCACCACAGGTAGTATCTTGGTAGAACTCGCCAGGGTTGGGACAGCTGACTGCAAGAACCGGTCTCATCCACAAGAACTTGTTCATGCTTTGCATCCTTGAGCGGATGCATATGTTTTCCGTAGATCTATCTTTGAGGCAGGATTCTCTGACCTACATCTTCAACCCCCGGCCCGTGTTGTCTTTCACGAGACAGGCTCGATAGACACCGCGGCTGAGATTTTCATAGCAGCCGTGATTTTGACTATCGACCCACACAAACTTTGGTTTGGCCTTTGTGCTGGAGAAGAGCAGGACGAGCCTGTGTGCGGCTGATGGTTGAGGTTTTGAGGCCAAGAACGGCTGGTATTGGGCGCAGACATGGCTGTGGATAGGCCAGCCTTTTTCCTGGCAAACTGCTGAGCAGTATCTGAGATTCCTGCATTTGCCACACATGTATTCTTTCGCGCCGATCGAGGGATGCTTCTTAAACATTGCGCAGAATGAGGCATTCATCTTGAAGTTAAGGTAATCGGAGTTTGGGCTTTAGATGGCAAATTCTAATTGGAAGTACTTGTCAGCAGCTGTAGTGAATAGTCTAAGGAAACTTACTTGTTGATGCACCACAGGAGAGATTGTTTTTGAGGCGGGGAAAGCTTAGGAGGACTGAGATTGGGGGAAAGGCGAGTGTTCAAAGTAGAGTCAAGAAAGAAGTAGAAATGTGTGCTCCATTGTGAGGCTGAGTGTCCTTCACTGTGCCTTTCACTTTTGTAGTTGCATTGAGCCTTTGCAAGCTGAAGTGGTCCCTACGTGCTTGACACACTCAATCTGACATACGAGGAACACAAATAAATGATCTTAGGAGGCCGACTTAGAGACATATTCAGAACAATTAAGAGATGGCATTTGATGTAACACCACGGGGGAGAAAGTGAATGTAAATGAATCAACTGATCACAAGCTTGCATTAAATCTCAAACTGTTTGCTCGATATGCAAGGCCTCAACGGCCACACAACCTCATATCCTTATATCTAATCCTACAAAAGAAGCAAAGGTCTGTAAGCTACTTTGCATTAATGGTATCCATATTCGCGAACGAGATTAGACGCCCACAAATGGTAGTGCTCACAGCCAGAACAATCATGATGAACCGCCACCCATTCCCATTTCAAGTACACAAAATCATTACTCCCAGAAAGGATTGAGAACAGTGGACCAGTCAGCACAACCCCGCTTCAGCCTATCCGATCTCAGTTGCTTGAAGAATGGATCAAAAGCCTTACGTGTGCAAAGATCACGTAGGATTCGACTTCGTCCTGGTCTCATATGTTGTCTGACCTTCCTCCGTCCCTCATCGCCTCCAGGATCCTCTTCGGCCCATTTTCGATACATCTGCTTATGCGTCTTCTCGAACCGACGCTGTTTGGTGACCTCTGGCTCAAGGATGTTTTCACAGAACAAGGCGAGAGCCTCGACATGCTGGGGCAAGATGTCCTTCTTATCCTTACGGACCACCAAGACACTGCCGATGGTATGATTCCATTCGCGGTCATTGACCCGTCCCCAACACTCGTCCATAGAGGTCACGTCCATGTTTAAAAAGGCTATGGCGATATTATCGTACGGGTTGTATTTTAGCGTATTGAAAGTTCCGCGGCGCCACTCATCAGCTTGAGGGAGGTGATAGGTTATGATAGGCAAATCCATCTCGCCTGAAACCTTGGTGTTTTCGACACGGAAAGCAATATGATCGCGCTTCACCTGGACTTCGTAGAAGTGCGGCTTCTTCAACATATTCCGATCACCCATGCATGAGACTATGACAGCTTTGACCATTGGTTCTTTGGAGATGCCCCAATTCATGATGTCCTCAATGGCCTGCTTCACGTAGAGTTGTCTGTTGATGAAGTTTACGTCGTAGGGGTCGTTTCGCTCGTAACGTGGCTCGAGGGTTCGCATGTAGTCGACAGCGAGTCGGAAGTCTTGGTAGTTCATGCTCTTTGGTGACATGAACCAATCCTGACCTCGGCTGTAAACGAGTTTGGAACCACGCCAATAGTCCGTAGCTCGTCTGCTCATCAGAGCATTGATTGATGTGTTGAGTGTATTGGCGATTGGAGTACCGGGAAACTCAACATCAGCCATATAGACATCGTTTCCGTACATAAATCGCGGCATGCTCTCGTTGAAAACGCGGAGTTTCTTGCTGACGTTGACTGTCTTTCCCTGGACGGCATCGGGGCTGATGAGGCTCAAGTCGGGAACTTGTTGATCATCCTTATCTATGAATGGCATCCACAAAGGTAGTGGGTGGACATTGCCTCTTTCTTGAGACTGCGGAAGGTAAAATACAAGTCTGTTATTTGAAGCCAGATCTGCAACCGGAACCGAAATTTCCTTTACTAAAGTATCGAGACGACCACATATGAATGCGTGAGTTTGATAATCTTGAATTCTGCACGCTGCAGAGCAATATCTAGCAGGAAACCATTCGCATTTGGAGGTGCCAGAACCGCATGTGCAGGCAGATCTGTTGACGGCGATTTCCATGTTGCACATGACGCACACTGGGAGCCTGACATCGATGTAGAGCTGTTGCAGCGCAGGGTCGACTACCTCAGGAGGGAAGTCAACATTTAGTTCAGGGTCGAGCTCGGGCTTAGGTTGAGCGAACGGATCCTCGAGTAGATAAGCCGGATGCAAATCAATCGCGGAGTCAGATTTCGTTGCTGACTGCGAGCTGGCGCTATACCGAGAAACGAGCTCCGAGGATGATTCTGGTTGGCTTGAATTTACCATCCCAAGTTGTCGACTTGGTTGAGATGGTGATACGCCCCTCTTCAAATTTCTGACGAATGTATCGTATCGAGATTCACGAATCCTATGCTCCGGGTTCGGGCCAACAAGTTGATTATAGCTATGTAGGTCCACTTGTTTTGGGGATCGTGGTTCTTCGGACTGTGTATCGTGCTCGGGGGTGACAGGTCTACCAGGAGTAGTCGCATCACTTTGCATGTCGAATCCTTGGTGTTGAACATCGCCAATTCTGTGCTCGGATGCAGCATGTCTATTGTAAGTGGTCATGTCGGGTGGTCTAGAAGGGTCTTGGGATTCTTGATATTGAGATCCGTCGAATTGATGGGGTCCAACAGGTCGATTGGCAACGTTGCCGTGGAGTTGTCCGCGAATTCCCTGGCCTTGAGGTGTTTGATACCGAGGCGCGTTGACTTGATGACGTGGTTCAGCAGGTCGAATTCGAGTCACATTCGGCTGTCTATAGACTCGACAGCCTAGAGTTTCTTGATAACGAGATCCATTGACTTGCTGGGAGACGACAGGTCGAGTAGCATTGTTGCTAGGTTGCCCATTTGTCCCCTGACCTCGATGGTCTTGGTGTCGAGGTTCCTCAGCTTGATGACGGGATCCAACCGGTTGAGTTGCAGCATGCTCGTTGACTTGTCTATACAAGCCGTGACCTCGGTTCTGGGGCTGTGGAAATTCGGGGACAATCGGTCGAGGAGACGGCATTGGGCCCGGCATATTGAGGTATTGAGACGCGCCAGGGATATTGAATTGAGCGGCAACTCTTCGATGGGTGCGGAGGGGAGCCGGTCTCAATTCGCCTTGCTCCATATTTGTCGAGACCGAGTCCGTCCTAAAGCCACTGGAGCTACAACGCATTAGCAAACTTGATCCGGGAAAAGGAGGCCGCTAGAAGTTGCTCACTCTGCCATCTCGATTAGAGCTATCTCAAGAGCATAGACTCTGCTGCGTCGGCGTCAGTCAATATTTTGCCGTGGATCGACTTGTTGTGGTTGAGGTTGTAAAGCTTTCTCGGTATCGTAGTCTTTGGCTCAAAGTCGCTTAGTGCAGCCTACATCGGCTAACGAAAAAGAGAAAGAAAACAACAACCATCCTCCTGCAGGTCTCCTTGACAGCTTGGGCGCCACATTCACAGTGCACATTGGTATCTCCAGCTTGGTCCTGATCAGCTCCTCTTCAAATTCTACCTCACAAAGAGTAACTACTCTCTTGAGCTTGTCACACAGGACCTTTGAGAAGCTACTTTTGTGTCCATGTCAAGCTCCTCTCTCCAAGACATCACAGCCTTCGATCTACCATCCGACGTGTTCAACAGCATACAACAGGCAACAGCTGGTTCTCATTCTCAGGAGTGCCTGTACCTTACAAGATTCGTCCACTTCTTGGACGCGGCTTACAGCACACGAGTTCTGCACCAGGCACTTCCGTCTCGGGATTGGGAGTACCTGCCAAGCTTCATCTTCCTTCTAACGCGACTTGAACACCTTGGACCAACTGGTCTTCAATCTTAGACTACCCTCAAGCAGCCCAGGTATGTCACAAGCTTTACTTCTCACTTGAACGCGTCACAAAGGGCTAAACAATCATTCAGGTACATTGACAGTCACCTCTCAACCTCGATCTTAATCGTCTCTTCAAGCTTCATATAACTTTCAACGTGACTTGAACACCGTGGACTAACTTGTTCTCAACCCCAGAACATCCTTTAGCAGCCAAGGTATGCTTTAAGCTTTGCTCCCCACTTGAACATGTCACAGAGGACTGACAAAGCCTTCAGGCCCACTGGGACTGGCAGCTTTCAACATCGACCTCAGGCCGTCTCTCAAGCAGTCTATCTCAACTCTACATACCTTTGAAAGAGTCATCAACCATTCAAGCTGCAGAATAGTAGATCGGTTTTGGACTCAGCATCTTGTTCTTAAAGTGTACAACAGTACACATCATATAGCAGAAAGGAAACCACCGAAATCTCAGTAACAAACATCTTCTGATTACCATCTCGGTTCATCCTCGAAATGGCATCTCGACACAATGGGCCGGCATATAGCGAGTCGGTATACGACGGCGAGTCGGCATATAACGGCGAGTTGGTATACGACGAGTCGATGGCAGGCGTGCATCGCAGACTACCGAGCACGTATGCAACAAGTTCTCGGCACTACTCGCCCGAACATCGGTTGATGTACTCTAGACAAGACTTAGAGCGCCAAAACCGGCCAATGTACTCTAGACAAGACTCGGAGCCAGGACCTGCGGGAGAGTCGGTATACGACGGGTCCATGGCAGGCGTGCGTCGCAGACTACCGAGCACGTATGCAACAAGTTCTCGGTACTACTCGCCCGAACATCCGTTAATGTACTCTGCACAAGACTCAGAGCCCGAACATCGGTCAATGTACTCTGCACAAGACTCAGAGCCCGAAAATCCGACAATGTACTCTGCACAGGACTCAGAGCCAGAACCTGCGCCACCGGCATCCGGACAATCAACACAAGAATCCGAAGGTATGGATCTAGGCCCTCGCTTAGATAACTTCAGATGCTGTGTTTGTGCTGGAGAACCTGCTCGTGTATGCAATTATTGCCGGTCAGTATGGTACTGCTCACACACTTGCAAAGACAGCTTTGCCCAGTATCACGAGGGAGCTTGTATCTCCTACGAAGCTCTTATCAAGGCTGGCCGTCCTAACAGTAATTGCCGTATTGCACTTGAGTTCACGGAAGAGCTAAGCCATCCCAGTGCTATTTGGATCACGGAAAGAGACGGTTTACTGTTCAGAGTAGTACTTAAGGAAGATCAAACGCAAGGACAGGTGGACGAGACTCCCTTGCTTGGCAATCTTAGCAGTAGAGTTAAGGAGAAAGCCATCAATCATTGTCATGAGAATGGCTATCAGTTAAACACCGACACGATAGTACACTATCGACAAAGTGCGGCAAAAGATGGATATTCCACCACCAACTTTAGTCTTTGGGAGTGGACTCAGGGCGAGATAAAGAAAGATTGGCGTGGGCCAGTGGTTCTATTGACAAGAAAACGCGTGGATGCCACAGGACTCAAAGGTCAACTTCTCAACCACAAGCTAACCGAACTGCCCATTCTTATGGGGTTTCTGAACAAAGGCAAAGACAAGCTGGCCAAAGCACTCAACTCCAACGACTTGCAAGGAGTTCTCGAATGGAATCCAAATATATGGGAGAAGGTTCGAGGCCGAGCACTGCCCAATGATCGAATGGTCCGGAGCGTCCGTATCAACTGTGTCGGAGACAGAAGACCACCGCTCAATCGAGAGTTTGTGGAGCTGCTCACACCAAGTGTACACCCAGTCTTCTTCCAACCTCCTACCGAGATCTCAACTTTCATGAAGGTCCCACTCTGTGTTTATGTCATTCCACGAGGAGGAGGTTGGCATCAGCAAGTCATGCAAGGCAACGCCGCCAGCACTCCGCAGGATCTGTTGAACCCCTCAGCAGGCATTCTGACTACCCTGGCCAACACGTCCCAAATTTCATGGGGCGACAATGAAGGATTGATGAAGACTGGTCCTGGCTCGGTTCTTGTTGCTCGACAAGACAAGAAGGACATCAGCAGGGACCAAGTACTTGCAATGGTGCATTACATTGACACTGTGATTAAGCCGGAAATGATAAAGGTGCTTTATTGCAAACAGTACATGAATGAGGAAGATCTCAGCAAAGGTCACCTTATTTATCAGCAAGTGCCGATTATCATGGATCTTATGAGCATAGATTTGGTCAAGGAGAAATATCCTGCTTGGGCCAAGGCAGAGAAGAATACAGATCTTAAACAGGCGGTGAAGTTCCTGACTAATTTGTTCCACTAGGACAAGAAATGATCATAAGTCTGCGAGCGGAGATCTGCTGGCTGTTGGTGTGGCATGGTCGTATGTTATACCGAAAGGATGGAATATGTCGCCGAGCGAAGTTGTTAGAATGTATGATATAAAGAACGGGCGTAGTAAATAAATCAGTATGGCGAATGTCCCCAGAAGTTTGTTGTTTTTGGTGCGTGGGACCGTGTGCTCAAGTGGCATAAAGGATAGTCCAGAGGTTCTTTTGTTCCGTAAAAGATATTTGAGGCTCCGAATTGCTGTTTGCCCTGGTTCAGGCGGTAGGAGGAGATGAATAAGTTAAAGAGTTGGGTCGAGGGCTCCGTCTCTCTGAAATGTTTGCTCGAGTGGTACAAACATATGAGGCTCTTGAGTGGTCGAAGTATTGTCTAGTAAGGAGATTGCAGCCCGTCAGGAGGATGCAGCCTGTTTGACCAAGTGGCCATGCTGCGATGATCCGCTCATGCAGCCCAAAGGTTCGGTGGCAAAGGAGCAGTAGAGTAATGCCTTTCTGCTCTACCGCGGAACAATGAGATTCCCCGTGGTCGACTTAATCGTCTGGTACTAATCGTGATTGGTTTGGGGCCTGAGCTCGCTGTGGTGGGTATTTTCAACTGGATGAAGTCTTGTGGCTGAATGGAAAGATGTCGAAGGCGACATGGAAGTTACACGTTGTCGTTGATAGGAGATTGAGGTTCTCGATGGTCGAATGGATCGGCCTGAGCTCCGTGGATGAAGGAAATTTCCCAGCGTGTTTGATCAGGTCATCATAATGCCATTGAGGTCTCGACCTGTTGAGTTGCTTGTAAGGAGAATGTGGCGCGGATTGCTGAGGCTTCCCAGGACGTTCGTCCGCGGGCGTTGGAGAGAGACGGAGTTTTCCAGTAATCGCAAGGTCCGTAAGGGCTCAATGCGGCGACGTTGGAGGTGTCTGATCGTTGGAAGATGCCATTCTACAAAGAGACTGGGTTTTGAGCAGAGTTTGAATGGTTTCCGGGTGTCTCTGAGCTGTCTCTGCTCCGTCGCTGATGGAGAGGAGCAGTTGGCGGTTGAAAAGGTCATGGCTCAAAAGTCCCGTGGCGTTGGAGCTTTCTGGTCCTTGTATTGTTCTCTTTGTAGCGAGAGACGTATTGAGTCGTGTCCTCCAAGGGAGCTTCTCTTGTTGGCGTTATTGATCTGGAGTAATGGAGGAGCGACGACGAGGTGAGGTTGGGTTCCACGGTGGATGTGAGGAAGCTAGTGCTTCGCTGACTAAACGTCTTGGCGTTCCTCTTGCGGGCACTTTCGAACCAGGAGGGAATCGAGATAAGTAGTGCATTGAGTGTATAAATCCTTTCCCTCTTTATCTCATAGAGAATTTAGTAATTCTTGGTTGGAGTAAATTCTTAAAGGTCCGAGACGTGGGCATTTTAATCACTTAAAACTTAGCCTAATTATGGCAAAGGTGGAGATGACGAAACGAAGAGATGCAGGTCCTTACTTTATTACTACACATTTATTTTATCTTGGCTGCATCAGATATTATATGGCTGTCTTGACTGGAGAGACCAAGGAGTCAACGTACTTCTCTGATGCTTCATTGAAGGCCAATTAATCAAGCGACGACATCCTCTTGGCAGTACACCTCCGTGGGCATATCTTGCGTGGTTGGCGTATTTACAGACCTATCCGCAGTACATTCTGAAAGATCATTTATACAATAGCGTAGGGAGAGAAAGATATCATAATTGTTAAAGTTCCAAGAAAACTAGCATTAAGGTTTTACTTCCATTTTCATCTTACCAAATGCAAAACTTGGTTTCTTGTTTGGTTTTCTTGTCTATTTGTGGCCATTCTTGAGTTTTATATTATTCAGACTTCTGTAGTCTACTATGCCTGCTGTTTCACTCATGCACGCTAATGTCCACCAACCTTACACCACTGCCAAATAGTGTGTGAAGCTTTCTCCTACATGTTCATACCCGTGCGACATCAATGCAGCTGCCCTAGCAATCGCTACCAGGAGCATATTCGTCCTCCAGAAGTTTAGAAAATCTCATACTCGCCGAAGGCTCCTATCTTATCACAGCCCAACAACAACTAGCTGTTACCCAAAGGCAGCGGAGCCATTGCATTCCTTATGTCTATTGTCCACTCTCACTAAAGAAATGCCTATGCAAGCTTTGTGCCTTGAATCACCTCTTTCAATCAAGGTCAAGATCCCACCTGCTGTCCAACATTATCCTCCTCAGCAATGTTTGTTGCAAAAGTTTTTTGATAAATTCAGGGGCGTCCTGAGCTGGCGGAGATGGCGGAGTTGGTGGATGGGAGTTTCTGGCGGAATGCGAGGCTTAACCGTAATTTCAATCATGATGCCTTAGGTAAGAAGGCCAATTGTGGCTGGTGGTATCTCGTGCACCACCTGCAGCTTAGTAATAACTCATGCAACTTTTTAACAATCCGACGTCGCATTCAAGCCAACATCAACCCTATCATCTCACATCTGCCAAAATCATTGCATGCTGAATCCTTAAGCACACTGATAAACGGCGGCATGGCCAGCTCGAACCATGCCTACTGCCATCAAGCTAGATCACCGGAAACCCATCACATACGAGTCGGCACTGAACAAAGACGCAAATATCATCAGCCAAGCAGCATACCTTGAGGCAGCGACCGAGCTCTATCAGTCACTCTGGGACCAGAGACAAACTATTGAAACACTTGTTAGGCACCACTTGGGGCTCGATAACCAAGAAACTTGTACTGTCGATGCAAAGGATCAATGGATTCGTGGCAGCTTCAATGTGTGTATACCTGTCGAGGTACAATCGACCCGCTGCCACAAGAAGCTCATCTTTCGTTGTCCTATGCCACACAAGCTGGCTGAAGTCAAGTATCCCGGCACAGTGGATGAAAAGTTGAGCTCTGAGGTGGGAACATATGCCTGGATACAACATCAATGCCCCGACATCCGCATTCCACATTTATACGCCTTTGGCTTCTCCGATCATCGCCATGTAAATTACTATGCCTACTACCTGATAGATTCCGTGCTAACCATGCTACTGGTGTATAGTTTGTCCATGAGGAAAGAAGACCTCTCTACATTCGCCTGTGGCGCATGTTCCAACGCCGACTCCGCGATCTTCTTCGATGTCACACTCTCTCACCCTATACCGCCCATCCAACGAGCCAACGACTTTCTGCTGCGTACATAATACTTGAATATATTGGTCCTGAGAAGGACCAGATGCTCTCCAGCACCTGGGAGCAGCACCAAAATGACCCATCCCGCAGACAGAAGCTCTTTCGAGGCATGACTCGCTTGATGCTTTCCTTGGCCAATATCCCCCAGCCTCGAATCGGATCATTCCAGTTCCATAATGACGGAACGATAACGTTGACAAACCGACCGCTGCCTTGCTCTGTTGTAATTCTGGAAAATGATGATGCGCTGAGAACAATACAAAGGAACGAAACGTACACCTGTACTGAGCCATTCGTTGCAGACATGCTTACACTTCACGAGAACAGCTTCCTTAGCAACCCAAACGCAGCTTATGGCGAGGATGACTGCCGTGGTCAAATGGCAGCCAAGGCATTGCTTAGGATGTTGTCACATCATTACGTTGAGCGGAAACGCCGCAACGGACCCTTCTATCTCCAGTTTACCGACCTTCATGCAAGCAATATCTTTGTCGACCAACAGTGGAACATTACTTATTTGATAGATCTTGAGTGGGTCTGCGCATTGCCTGCAGAGATACTTGCTGTACCTTATTGGCTTACGGGTCATGGTATCGATGAGATAGTGGGCAATAACCTCCTTGAAATCGACGTAGTGCGACAGGAATTTATGAAAATATTTGAGACAGAAGAGGTTAACATGTCCTCGAAGCAAAAGCCTATGCTAGCGAGTATCATGTATGAAGGCTGGGAGTCCGATGGAGTATGGTTCTGGCATTGTCTTACATCTACAAATTCCATGATTTCTCTTGTAGAAGACCATATCTGTCCTAGATTTTCTCGTCTGTCTTCTAAGGCTGAAGAAATCATCTCTCAGTATTGGTGCCCAGATTCTGCCAAGGTTGTTGATAGAAGGTCGCAGACTACAAAGGGTATGAAAAGGACTTAAAACCCTTATTTGGGCACACAAACTCAGGCCCATAATAACTATAATTGAAGTCGAGAATTTGCGCAGTCCAAGACTACTTTCCCTGTCCTTTTGCCTCCTTGTCCTTCGCCTCCAGCCCCTCGCTCTGCTCTCACTTCTTTTTTCTCTCCTCTCTATCCTTCTTAGCGTTTTCCAGATGAATGAACAATCTCGTAGTTGGTAGTCAATTTCTGACAAGCTGTTAGAGCGGTGAGCACCAGGTGTTTGGTTTCCTCGATAGCTGCATACGTTCAATTGTTCCGCCTCGCCTGAGGTGTGACTCCATCGGGTTCCAGCATCGGCCATGATTAAGTTTGGTTACGGAGGGCAGACGTTCGATATTGTAAGATTGCCGTTGTTGATCATGGAATAAGTTACTACCGAGGGAAAGAAGGGCGCTGATAACACGGCAGAGTTATCAGTGTTCGTTGCAATAACAGAGGATTACTTTCAACGCTACACATGGTCAGATTCCAGGCAGCAGCCGTAAAGCTAACCATTCACGAAGCATCAGTAGCCTCCCCATCCCCGGAAACATGTCAGCCCAACTGTGCTATGGTTCGAATACTCATTTTTTGTCATCAACTAACTTATCACCGGCCGGACAATCGCTAGTTGCCAATCCAACAACACTGGACTATGGCTTTGGAATCTCGTAAGTAAGAACCGCGAAGACTATGTTCTACCTCCGAAGGACGGCTCTCAGGCCCAAGCAGCACCCTTTAGAGGGGAGATATAGGGTGGGGAATCAAGGTGGGAGCCTGGAAGGAAGGAGGGTGCGTGCTCAGGTTCTCAGGTTATCAGGTGCTGAACATCTCCACATCACGATCTTCATCAAATAACACTATTCCCCGCTATGCGAGATGAAAATAAGGAAGAGAAGCCCCTTAGAACTATAGAAAGCACCTCAAATTTGCTTGTGTATTCGAACTCATGCTCAGCTTGCAGCCGAGCCTCAGAAGTAGGAATGCTGTAGTTGATAATGTCTATCAAAAGCGGATCCCCAAGAATACTTTCGACGACTAGCAACTTATATCCCTTTGGCCTTCAGTGATGATGATAGGTCATTCCCGCAATGAGGAACATTCCAACAGCCACTTGCTATGGTGGAAGGTGTTACTATCATCGACTGCATGAGCAGATTGAGACTTGACCAAAACCCTCAACAGCAACACTTGTGACCTCGAGAGTTACAATTCTTGCTGTAGATACAAAGTTGGAGATATCATTGCCAGACAGAACACTGGCTTCAACGCAATAATTCATCTTCAATCAGTCAAAGGAGCCAAAAAGAAGCACATATGATTGTATGATTACATTATATCCACAATCCCATCTTCTATGGGCATAGTCCACAATATCTTATGTGTACGTCGTATGTGTGAGTTATTGGTAGTGTAAAAAAGAGACCCCTATGTCGTGTCTCGCCTTTCAGAAACAATATACAAGAATGCCCTATCCAAGAGAACGCCATTTTCGAACCATGCATACTATACAAGCACAGTGGTATCTCAAACCAGACGCTCTGCAATTCCAATACCACCTCTCAAGGATGTGCCGCCTCGAGCCCTTTTATTTCATTCCGTCATATTCTTAGTTGGATTACCAATTAAGGTATCCAAGTTAATACCACAATACTGTCTCTCAACGGTGCATCCTCGCCTTCCGCGAGCCACCTCCCGTCCCCTCTCCTCTTAACATAAACTTGTTTCACCCTTCCATCGCCTTCTTTCTTCGCACCAAGCAGTTCCCAGCTCTTCTTTTTGCCGGTGTGGTTCAAACTCTTGCGTAGCTGTCCGAAAGAATAACTGAATATTACTTCTTGTCTCGCAGGGTTATCATCCATCGCGGCACCAAACGTGCCTTCCATCTGCAATGGGTCGAAATCGATACCTTGCGGATACTGCACCACAGAGTAACCGTTCGAGATGATAAAGTTGTCCTTGAACTGGAAGCGTTGCATAACGCAAGCTTCCCCACATGCATCTGCAACGACGTGCATCTTCGCTGGCTCGCTATGGTGCCACGATTTGAAATGATGCAGAGTCAGAGGTTGAATGCCAGACTCATAGAAGCCAGACGGGTCTCCGAATTGATCTTCTTGGTGGAGGGATGGTAGGTATGTAAGTGTGATGTCGGTATGTGTTCGTAGGCAATTATACAGCAAGCGATCGCCTTGGTCGCTTGCGAGAAGGTATGCGCCTTCTTCGTTCTTTTGCAGACATGGTAGGCTGACGATCTTCGCGGCGGTTGGCTCAGTAAGTACGATTCCTCCTCCACCGTACGCAAATGGGGCTCCGTTCTGGACCATCCAATCGATACGTTCCGTAAAAGTTCCGATGTAGTAAGGCTTCGTAGGATCGTACTGAGAAAGAGTATTCCGGAATTCGTTCATGTAGGGGAAAAAGGTATCGTCGTCGATGAGAACAAAGTATTTTCGTGCAGCTCGAGTGGGGTGATTGTAGAGCATGTGTACGAGATCAACGTATCGGCCTGGCATATCGAGATCTAGAGCCGAGGGAACCACTGTCGCGTTGATTCCGACGTCCGCAAGCTTCTTTGCAGCCTTTGCCAAATTCTCCTCAGTGGTATTGAACAGCGCAAGGATGAGCCCCGCGCCATTGGTATGCCCATTCCCGTCAGTCAGCCAGCGTACCCATTCCTTGATCGGAGATGTAGCATCATTGGTGAATCGATCATAGGTGGTGGAAACGCCAAAGATGAGGTCGGAACCATCGACTTGGTCAGGTCGCGGAGATTGCTTGACGTGGACATCGAGGAGTCTGCTGGAGGGCAGGTAGTTCTTCTTGTCGATGGAGATATTGACAAACAATTGCGGGAAGAGGTTCTGGTCGACCTCGGTGATCGACTTTCGTTGTGTGGCATCAGGGACGTATCGAATTGTGCGGGCCGCATACTCAATCTCGGGTCCTATCTTGTTGTCCTTCAGCAATTGACGCACGTATGCAACGTCGTCCACACCCTGCCCTGAGAAGCTCGAAGTTGAGCTGGAATCTGCGATCGATGAGCCGGTAAAGTTAGGGTGGTACCAAGCGACTACTAGGAGGAATAGGGCGACGGCAGCCCACCGATGGAGAGGAGTGCGAGGGAGCATGTTGGATGCGCTGCTGAAAGTCATGGAAGACATTGATAGATCATATCATTGCATGAAAAGAAGAAAGGTTAGCAAAGTTGCGTTGCAGAACAACACGCCTAGGAAATAAGTGGTGGTGAGGAAGAAATGTGAAGAGGAGGTGGCAAGAGTTAGGTTAGGGAAAGGGGAAGATTCTGGGATATTTTTGAGGTTCGCTACTCCACTTCCGGTCCGCCTATCTCCACCCTATCTCTTTAGCGGCGTCTGGAAATAGCATTTGAAGGCCGACATGAGACACGAAAGGCCTGATACCTGCAGCATTATTAGCATATTTACTTTCAGCGAAACAACCAAAAGCTCTTGTACTCCAACCAAAATTCAATGCACAAGTACAATCAGTCTTGAAGTTCGTGGTCGGTGAAGAGTCGGAAATGTCACGTGCAAACGATAGTCAGGGGATCTGTGGGGTGGCCAAGCCCCAAGGAACGCGTCTGCAGGGGTTTCAGCAGTGGCTAAAAGTTTCGGGTAGGCTTGCCAAATTTAGGGACTACGGAGCTTTAATGACGACAAAAGTAACTTCAAGATACTGTAATCTGGATCTCTTCAAGGAGAACTTTACTTCTCAAGCCGGTCTTGTCGAATCTTCGAATGGTACAGTAAAGATCATAGATCAAAGCCAAAGTCGAGAGAGAGAGGTCTGATCTCGGGTCCGATCTCATGTTGTGGTGGTTGGTTCGGGTAAGATCTCTCGGGTAGCAGATAGGGGCTGAAAGGCGGCTGAAAATATTAAGGAATGGCTGTTTGGAACAGGCTCGCCATATAAGCTGTAAAGTGGTGATGATATCAGCTTACCAACTCCTCTTTGTATTAATTGACCTCCGCAATGCCCAAATCAACTGCTGTGGTAATCTTACTTACATACCTATAGTGGGTCGCTCAGAATCTGGCACAAGAGGCACTTGGGCTGCAGGTTGTCATATAGCAGCGAAAATTTGAACCCAAATTGAACCCAAATGGAAGATAGCCTATTCCACAGAACTCAACTCCCAACGCCACTTCGAAATGCCTACGATACATAAGATCCAGGGACTCCACTCGTATCCTTCCCACCTATATCTTTAGCTTACCTGCTCAGCCCTTCTACATCTATATCCCATCATCAGTCTGCACAACATCATCTGCCTGGACATACGCATCCCAAGCCGCGCAAGTTGAGTTCAGCACTGTAGGATCGAGCGTTGGTACAAATTCACTCTCTCGCTCCAATATCTGGACGGCTAATCCTTCACTTGTATGCCAGGCAATATGGCAATGCATGATCCAAGCCTGTTCGAGTAATGTTAGATGTAATGAAGATGAAGAGAAAGAGCAATGGAGAGATGGCTTACACCAGGATTGTCGGTGTAGAATGCAATGACGAGATAACCAGCACCAGGTAGCATTGCTGTGTCTCTTCGAGGGGCGTTGGTCAGTTGGAGTGTAACAGTTGAGGAGTCGTAGGTTCCTATTCCTTGGCCGAGTACCCAGAAATCGTGGCTAGATCTCGCAGTCAGTATTTTCTATTCCACATAGTTTCGGGCATGGAGCTGCATGACTCAAGTACCCGCGACAATAATACAGGAAGACCATGTGAGCGTCGTACGTCGACGAAGCAACACGAAAGAAAACTTACCCATGCAAATGCATAGGATGCGGTTGGTTATTCGTCGTCTGAATCACCCAATAAACCCACGTATCAGCTTCCGGCAACTGAAAAACCTCCTGAGCCGCTCCCCAGGTATCATTCCCCTCATAAGCCTGCAACACGGTCGGGTATCCCCATTGATTGATAAAAGAGTTGTTCCCCATTTCCCAGAGCACACCGTATGCCGTGTTTTCGAGCACTACACTGAAATCATCTGTTGCGTCGGCGGAAGAAGCGGTGATAGCAAGATAAGGTACGAGATCTGACATCACTTCGTCCACGCAGTCGTCTGTTGATGCTGATGCCCAAGCCGATGACGTAGGGTCGTCGGTGGAGGTGCTGTCGTAACGGACTATGCCTTTGATGTCTTCGGGGTTGGCATTGTCGCTGCATGCAACTTGGGCAATTGCTCGCATCCAATAGTCTAGAGAAAATCAGTATTAGGTTCGACGGTATAAACAGGTCGATGTGACAAACTATCTGTTGTGGCATTGGCTGTGACAATAATATCGTATCGTTGACCCATACTAATGGCAACGATATCTGTCGAATATGGAATAATAGGTACAAAGTCCGAGGCAATAACCTCGAAAGTATGATCATCTATTGTAAACTTGTAATGTGTATCAGCAGCCGTGTTGATTAGTCTAATACGGTATCTCGTGCCAGCAACGAAAGTAGTTTCAAAGCGCGAGCCAACGACAGTGCCGGAGTTGTTGTATGTATTGGTGCCATTGATGAGACCGTTATCAAGAGTTGGTGGTCCAGTCAGAAGAGCTTGCGCGGCTTCGACGTCCGCGGTTACATGAGACCAATCGCTCAACGCCAGTGTCCCGAGGTCGACGTCATAGTTGGCTGTTGCCGGACCATTGATCTGTATGCCGCCGAAAACACCGTTCCAGGCCTGGACGGTGAAATGGGAGTGGTACCTGATGGCTGAGTCAGTTTCCTACCTGAGCATAGAGTTGACAACTGCAAGAGGGCCGAGGCTGCCAAAGTTTGGAGCTGCAAAATCAAAGAGAAACTCATGAAATTTAAGCAGATAGTGCTAAGAGAAGCTTCGTTACCATGATGTTCCGTACCTAATCGAAACCTTAGAGTCAGCATACTTTGTTCGAAATTTCAGGAGTAGAATGCACGTCTGAAGAGGGCATTGCTCCGGTGTAATGCTCTTCCTGATAACACCGAAGAGGAAATAATCCTCTACCAATATGAGTACTTACTGGAGTGCTCTCCATGTGTAGGTATACGAAGAGCCTGGTGCAATAGGACATTGAGTAACGGATGGCACACCGTCGTTCTGGGTGGTCCAATTTTGACGAATTCCATGCCAATGAATGGTAGTTCCATTATTCTCCATAGAATTGGTTACATGAACAACTGGGAAATGTTAGCAAGTGGCTCAAATCGATTTAACATAGCATGCAAGAGTGAGAATCCCCTCTTCAGTATTGTACTTACCCACCGTGTCACCCCAATCAGCTATGATTGTGGGCCCAGGTACCGATCCATTGACAGATAAAACCAATCGCTCAATACCATCTGGAGCAGCAGTCGTATTGGTGATATCGAACCAATACTCCCTGACAACGCCAGTATCTGGGGCTTCGTCGTAGTAATTGGTGGATAAGTCGTAGTCACCCCAACAGCTGCGATCGTCTGCTGAATTGGTGCATCTTTTGAAAATAGATGGAGCTTCGAACTTTGGGGCCGCCAAGGAAAGCGGAATCATGGCAAATGATGCCAGAAAATGTTTGAAATGCATTTCAGCAAAACAGAAGTGACTGACCAAGAAGGCAGACAAGAGAAGAGGACTGAAGGAACGTGAAGGCGTAGAAGATGATTCAATGAATGTATGAATTCAACTTGATATCAAAGAGAGCGACTTATATGAAACATTGCAAAATACACAACGACTCATGAATTTATAGGGACGACGCTCAACTCAGGAGATGCTGAATCACACCGCCCAAGTTCGTCATCCTTACTGCCTGCACAGAACTTTATCAACGCGTTATGGAGTCGTGATCATGTCCAGAGCGGCTTTCTTTCCTATTTTCGTAGATAGGGGTTCATGAAAGCCCGTCATTCAAGGATTTTTTGTGGCCTCCTGGGAATTCTTGATATGTTTCTTGCCTGCAACGTAAGCTGGTAGACGTTTAAGCCTCTTTTGTGGATATATTGACAGGAGGAGAGTTCGTCGAGGGAAGTTCACAAGACCCCAATCCGATGTTAAGCTAGTCTTAGCGCCTAGAATAGGATATTCCATCTGATATATGTTCCCTGAATGACATGATTGGGAGAAGATGATCGAATAGTAGGAAGTCGTAGACCTGTGGATTCGGGATCTTGAAACGGATCTCGGGACCGACAATTATTTCCGGATGTCGATCCGGGGAAGGTTTGGGGCCTTAAAGGAAGAGAGTAAAGCTTGAATGAGCCACGACGCGCCGCTCTTCTCCACTTGATTTGAAGATTTCCGATAAGAAATGCTTGTTTCGTTTCATGTTTCCTTGTTTGACTGGTCGTCTGTACTATTTCGGACATACCGAGAACGTCCACCAAGGTTCAACCCCTTGACTACCACGCGTCTGGACGCCGGGATTGGAAGTCCAGCTTTACACGTAGAGATCTGCTCTGGCGTTAGCCATCATACATCAATAATAGACGTCGTCCCCATCTTAGGGGCTCACCATCCTTACTCGTACATATATTGTCAGTCGTTCCCGCAGCACATTTGTTATTTTTGGCGGAACAGGTACATGATCCTCCTCACAGCGTCGTCTCAATCTTCAGAATGCTTTCTGCTACTTTCGCATCTCTTGCCTTGGTTATCGGGGTTATTGCGATGCCTCAACCTCTGGACAAGCGAGAGACCATTCTCGTTGGAAAGGTATATGCCTACGGAAGTGGCATCTCAGGTTTGGCCGTCGAAGCCGATACTAACGGTACATTTTTCCATTGCAAACTCCTCGCTTCCTGATTGCTTGCTACATTGCTAATTCACACTGAGAAGGCTACGCATACGTCTCCACGGATACGACTGCATCCAATCTGAGTTCACTAACCTGTAAGACACTCGTCATGACGTGAACAGCAGCAGGACTCCAGCAATGTGTTTGAAGCTAATTAATCAGGGACTATTGACAGCGAAGGCGATTTTCCTTGGAATGTGACAACCAGCTTCGACAATTCGACATTGACCTTCTATATCGTCACAACAACGGCTGCCTACTCACCCATTGGTTTCTTGACCTCGAACGCAACAGTTCCCGATGGGGCCCGGATGGCTGGATTCCAGCTGTATGGCTCCGATGTTTCATTCAATAATGGCACAACCTTGGAGGAGCAGTTCTGGGCAAAGACCAATGGGTCCTCGCAGTGGCAAATATATTGGAATGATGATGGTGCGTCTCAGACGGACAGTGTTCCTGTTACATTGAAGATGACTGCACCTACGTCACCTACTGCATAGGAGGTAGTTGGAGGATTGGAGGAGGGCGTTGAATGGACACGGCTTGTTAGGGATTGGAAAGAGACGATGGGCTGCTTGGGTGATTCATGTCGTTTTGATTTTGGGTCTGAATCTCGTGGGGGAGCGATATCTGTGCCAGTGTTAGAGCTGTGCTTTCAAATGTGTACATTTACAACAAAACACTACCTCTGCTAGTGGCCCAACGGCTCGCGGATTTCTCAGAAGTATGCTGATGCCAAAAATGGATGTACCCAACCTGAGAAGCTGGAGTAGAAGCAAAAGAAACATGTGGATGTCGGGACCGAAATTTCTGGTCGATTTCGGCTGTTGCAGTGGCGTTAGTTAGCAACAACTGCTACCATACAAGATCCTCCTCTCCGCACCTGTAAGTTCGGATGACGTAAAAGCTGTAGACGTGGTTGTCTGAATGGCACTTGCATTGGTAAGTCTGATAAGCCCGAAGACTACCTAGGATTCCTCAAAAATCCAACAACGCCACCACAATACCCAACAAGGTCTCCTATCCTCGAACCTTCTTGCTCTTGACACTGTCTCCAATGTCTCAACGCCTCGACTAATCTCTCATCATGACTTACTGACTCCATGTGGAGTCTCAAGAACACAGCCATCCATGCTTGTACTAACTCGTAGTCGCGTTTCTGGTGTAACCTGCTCGTAAGAGCGTCGACGAAGTGGACAAGCTCGTCGGAATCGTCGCCTGGGGTTAAGGAGCGGATCTCAAGGTCAGCGGCTGAGGGAGAGAGAGTCTTGAGATGGTTGATGAACCGTGTGTCTAGAATTTTGTTAGTCTGGAACAGAACATGTGAGGGCTTAATAATTTACAGTCACCACTCTCATTACCTGATCTGAGAGCGACAGTGAAGACACCTTCAGAAGCGAGACGGTTCATTTTCATGATTCTCGACCTCTCTGCTACGCTGTCCCGAGTCTCCTCATCACTAACAGCTAGCGGCTGGGCTTTATCCAGTGCAGGCAAGAAGAAGGGGGCCTTCTCGGGCAGTTTGGGCGCTTCTTTCGGCTTGTTACGTTCTTTGATGAGATCAAGATGTAACAGAGTCTTCCACTGGCTTTTTGGAACCAAACTCAGGGTCATCATGTCTTCACTCAATTGATCAAGTGAGAGTGCTGGTGCAACACCCTCGTCCTCGTCCGCTTCGTCCGCGAACGCTCCATCAATCATGCCATGCTCACCTTCGCCGGATGCTGTTGGGCCAGAGATGTAAGCTACCTCGTCCTCCGAAATGTGGCGTGTAGGTACATGAGTGAACAAGCTTTTGTTATTCCAGATATTCACCCCAACTTGGCCTTCGCAACTCGTTGCAAGGAATTCTCCAGTCGCAGAAAATGATAGAGCAGTGCACTGAGTCTCGGCTCGTATCGCATCGATCAGATGGCCAGTCGGAAGGTCCCATACTCGAATTACACAGTCTTTTGAAGCAGCAATGATCCATCTACCATCATTCGAGAAGCAGAAGTCATTGATTTCACCTTTGCAACCCCACAATTCTCGGATAGTCTTCTTCGTCTCGATGTCAACAACTCGTATCGATAGGTCATCACCTGACAGAGCAATCAGATCGTTGGGAGAGTGATATCGAATGCCAGTGATGGAGACCATCGGATGCCAGTCAATCTCATAAACAAGATTTCCTGACTTGAAGTCCCAGAACTTGATCCTTCCATCCAAAGAGCAGCTGATGACATTCCTGTTCAAGGAATCTACCACCAAGCCGGTGATTGCTTTCTTATGCTTCCCTAGCCCTGGCTGAAATGAACTCGAATCTAATTCCTTGCCGTCTTCAGCATTCTGCAGCTGCTGGATCTTGAACTTCCTAGCTTGCGCCGGCGTTAACCTTGCCGGGTACCGTTGTCGGTGCAACCCAGACTGCAGGTTGAACATGTCGATGCCACCTGTTTCTGACCCAACCACAGCAAATGTACCACAAGGACTTATTGCAACAGTGCTAACATTTGACCCATCTCCTGTCTCCAAAGCCCATCTACCAGCCTTTTTCCTTCCCCAAAACCATGTTCGTGCAAATCGGTCGTTTTTGTGGCCGGTCACAACGCTCTCCCAACCTGTAGTACCACTTGCTGTAGCATCTGTAGGTTTCTTATTTGTGTTTCCCTTCTGCCAGAGAGCACCAGTTCCAGCGTTAGCTCCCATCCCACCGTCTCGATTTAAAGACATTGCAATACAGGTGATTTCAGGTGCCTTCAGGTCCTCAAGGGTCGTACTTGGTTCATTCGCGAGTGTCCCACTAGTCAGTATGCCCATCTTCTTCGCCTTCTTCCTGACATTTCCTTGACTGAGCTCCGTGCTTTGCCCATCTTTTCGAAGACTCCAACCCCATAAACTTCGATCCTTTCCAGCGCTCAATAACCATTTTCCGCCTGAATCTGCTCCATCGAAATCAGAAGGAAGGAACAATAGCCTGGTGATAGGTGCTGCATGGCCGCTTCGAGAGTGCAGTATCCGTGGGATGGGACTGAAAGGAGTTTCGTCAAAGATCCAAGATTTCAGCGCATTGTCCAATCCACTGGTCACCACTACAGGCTGACCAAGAAGAAATTCAACTTTGCTCACGCCACCACCAACCGTAGCTCCGGAGTCAGATGGAGGGTTGTGTGCGCCTCGAAGCACGCCCATCACCCTTCCACCTCCGTTCAAATCCCAGAATGTCACATCTCCCGTGTCTAATCCTGCCGTAGCCATCACACCAGCCTTTCTTCCGTCCTCCCCTGCGCCCATCTCGTCTGTTCGAAATGATATTGAAGTGATGACTGAAGTGCCACTATCTAGATCTATGATAGTCTTATCCGTCCGTATGTCGTGAATGATTAGAGGTCCCTCGGAATACGCAATCGCCAGTAACGAGAGAGCTGGCGTCGGTTGGAGCGCTGTGACAGCACCACAGTGTGCTGCAGGAGGCATAACAGAATAGACAAGCTTCCCCGAGCTTACATTCCATATCTCAACAGTGCCATCTTTCCTCCCAGCAAAGATCTTGTTCAGGTATGTGGGCATGCTGCATATTCCTCCCATAAGCTCATTGCCACCTTTCGGCGCCGCAGTAGGGTAAAGAGTTGTATAATGCTCATAGTTTATTGACTTCCAGACTTCCATTCGGGTTGAGCAGCATCCAACAATCCATGTGCCAAATATGAGTATCTGCTTGACTGGTTCCTGGAGGTTGGTGGGCATGTCGAGCTCTGCAATCTTCTTTCCCCGCTTGAATACCCATATACCTGCGATTGTATCTGTCCCTCCCCATGCTGCAAACACCCGGTCCTTCCATGCTATTGTTGCCGTCACATCTTCGGGTGTCTGTGGTCTGGTGAGGAAGACAAGGTTCAGACCCCGCTTCAGGTCGTAGGTCTGCAGACATTTTCCAACAGAGGTTGTGATCTGGAATGTGGTTTTGCCGAGAGGAATGGACGTAAACGGAACAGGTGTCGAGGAAACTAAACCAATTGTCTGAAAAGTCAGCAGAATCCAATTCAGAAATGCCGTAGACGTACTCGAAATGGGGTGAAAATCTTCGATTCTCGCTGCTTGCTCCTCGGCGCATCAGCTTCATTGAGCCTCTGCCTTTTGGCGACTGGACCGTCGCGACTGCGCTCAACCAAGGTCGCAGGCATCTTTTGTCTGGCAGAGTACTGAATGAAGTTTGATGTGGTCGTGGTTGAAACCTTTCTCACGTTTGCTTTTTCTGTTCGTCGCAACTTTTTTCTAGCGGTCCCCTGCAAGTAACCTTAATGCTCGCCTACAGTGCCGTAGCAGCAACCTCGTGCAGACACATATCCCAGGGCGTGGGGGAGAATTGGTAAATGAAACGTCTGCTACATTTCTTCCTTGTCAGCAGTCTCCCCTCCATTCTGTATATCCTCATCTCGGCGCTGTGGGCCGTAATGCACATCTGTTCAATGTTCATGCTGGGCGTGTTTGCGCGATCCATTGTCAGACCTTTACCTTTGTTCAATCACAAACGTCATTGCCGATAAGCAAAGGAGAAGTGCCTCCTTACCGGGGATGAAGAAGATGGATTCTTTAGCTCTGAATCGCGCTTTCCCTCATCTCCTCCCGCAACCTTTCGTATTCTGATTCTTTCCGTTACCTATCTGCTACAAGGCCCTGCTAACATGCTCTAATTCAATCGGCGCCGAGAACGCTGCTGCCATGGAGCGACCTGATAAGAAGAGAGAGGCTCGGGAGGAAACTAACCATCCTAGCACAACTGCTGCGGTGGGTACTTGTATTCCTCAGTCGAGCCCGACCCTGGAAAATCCTTCTCAGAGAACTCCCATTCCCAGACCGCAGTCTCGAACGCCTTCTCACGATCTGTCGTCGGCTTCGAGCATCTCCTCTATCATAAGTAGGAAAGGCCGATATGCGGAGCCATTACCGGCAGACGTCAATTCAGAGAGAGCCAGCATTTCTATGCCACCACCACAATCGAGACCCTCAATAACTTCAAGAACACCTTCAGTGAAGAGCAGTCTGGGTGCAGATAGTGGGCTCCCTTCGCCAGGACTTTCGAGCAGGAGAGCGAGCAAGGACGATTTCGCAGTAGAGGACGACTTCCTTACACCCAAGCTGTCTCCCGGCATTATGGCAGACGAGTCCAAACATCCACAATTACCAGATGCAGCTCTCCGGCAGAAGCCATCTATATCTGATCTGGAGATAAAGCGCATGTCTGTCTCATCCATGTACTCCTTGAATTCTGCCAGGGCACCGAGCTCGGCTGCATCTGCGAATGGCTCCGAGCCAGGCACGGCCATTGGGACAAGAACGTCGTCAGGGACACTCTCACCAAACAAGGCAGTGGGTACACAACCAGAGACATCTGCTATCTCAGTCACCACCTCCTCTGCAAACCAATTCGCTGGCTCTGGAAACGTCAATGGCCACCAGCTTACACCACGAGAATCTCCAGCCCACGCATCAGAAATTGCAAAGCGGAATGCGGCACACAGAGGCGAGGGGCAACCAAGATCACAACCACCAGGCAGGTCGAGGAGCCGGGCAAAAAGGCGGTTCAGCGGGAGTACGGCAGCAAGTAGCCACAGTCCGAGTAGCGAGAAGGGAGCGTTGGGCAAAGAAGAGAAGCCAGTACCGATTGGGATTATTGGTGTATGCGCTCTTGATGTCAAGGCGAGAAGCAAGCCCAGCCGAAACATCCTGAATCGTCTTATCTCGAAGGGAGAGTTCGAGGTGGTAGTGTTCGGGGACAAGGTCATATTGGATGAAGAAGTTGAAAATTGGCCGGTGTGCGATTTCTTGATATCATTCTACTCTGACGGCTTTCCCTTGGACAAGGCGATAGCGTATGTGAAAGCTCGGAAGCCATTTTGCGTCAATGATGTCCCCATGCAAAAGATCCTGTGGGATCGCCGGATATGCCTGATGATATTGGACAAGATCAAGGTACCAACACCGAGGAGACTGGAAATCAATCGCGATGGTGGCCCAAGTATTTTGACCCCCGAAATGGCACAACACTTGAAAAACACGACTGGTGTTGTACTTGAAGGGCCTGAAGATGGGACTGGTGGCCAAGCGATACCTCCTCGCAAGGTTGAGCTTCTAGATGACGGTGATACGCTCAGCGTCGATGGATCACTGCTTGCAAAACCATTCGTCGAGAAGCCAATCAGTGGCGAGGATCACAACATTGTGATATACTTTCCAAAGAGCCAGGGAGGTGGAGCCCGGAAACTATTTCGTAAGATCGGTAACAAAAGCTCAGAATGGGTGGAAGACATGAATACACCACGAGCCATCTTGGAGCCAGATAGCAGCTACATCTATGAGAAATTTATGAAGGTCGACAACTCGGAAGACGTCAAAGCCTACACGGTAGGATCCAATTACTGTCATGCGGAGACTCGAAAATCACCTGTAGTAGATGGGCTGGTCAGGCGGAATACTCATGGAAAAGAAATTCGTTATGTAACCGGTCTCTCCAAGGATGAGGCTGCCATGGCAGGCCGAATTGCTACTAGCTTCGGTCAGCGTGTGTGCGGTTTTGACCTCCTGCGTGCTGAGGGTAAAAGCTATGTCATCGATGTCAATGGCTGGAGCTTTGTCAAAGACAATGAAGAGTACTATGTTCAATGCTCACGAATCTTGAGAGAGATGTTCATTCGAGAGAAGCAAAGACAAACTACTCCGCTAGCCTCCAGCGGTGCCACATCACTTCCATCAGAAGCCATCGTCCCACCAATTGCACGAAAAGAAACGGGCGGCGTGAAAGACAATCACCGATCTACTCTTCAGCAAATTCTCTCCAAATCTCCTAGCATGTCCAAGCTCACTGGTCACAGCAAGAAATCTACAGCGCCCGAGTCTCCGGAACCATCAGCAGCACCAACTCCAAGAACATCACCCCCAGGAGCTGACAAAGGAGTACAATTACCACCTATTCCATCAACACCACTCTTGCCACCGCCTGCCTATACGAACAGCGCTCCATCCACTGCACCCTCGACTGTCCCCTCGACACCAGCCCCAGGCAGTAGTACATCAGCAAGCGAGGTAATGCCGCCTCCAGCTCCAAAACACACTTGGAAGCTTAAGGGTATGGTTTCGGTGATTCGCCATGCCGATCGAACGCCAAAGCAGAAATACAAATTTACGTTTCACACAAAGCCATTCATCGATCTTCTCAAAGGCCATCGAGAGGAAGTCCTTCTTACTGGAGAAGCTGCCCTTGATAGCGTCATGGTTGCAGTCGATATTGCCTTGCGAGAAGGAGTCGAGGACAGGGAGAAATTACGCTCCTTGAGGAACGTGCTTGTCAAGAAAGGCGGCTGGGCTGGAACCAAAGTTCAGATCAAGCCTATGTTCAGGAAGAAGAAACCTGAGGAGATCCTCAAAATGACAACACTGAGCGAGGACGAAGCAGACGAAGTGAAAGCCAAGCTCACTGAAGCCGAGAAAGTAAAAGATGACCTTCCAGCAGTGGAGACACCAGGTTCGACTGCAGAAGAAAGCGATGGCCCCATGAACAGATCACCCCATCGACAAGACTCATTGTCAGGCATTACTTTGTCACGCATCACTGCCGCGGAGAATAGCCTGGCGCTCGAGAAGTTGCAGCTCATTGTCAAGTGGGGAGGAGAACCAACACACTCTGCAAGATACCAAGCCCAGGAACTTGGCGAGAATATGCGCAACGATCTCATGTTGATGAATAGGGAGGTGCTTGAGGAGGTCCATGTTTTCAGTAGTTCTGAGCGTCGTGTCACAACAAGCGCGCAAATATGGGCTTCTGCCTTCACGGATCATAAGGAGCTGCCGTCAGACTTCATCACTATCCGCAAGGATCTCCTCGATGACTCGAACGCTGCGAAGGACGAGATGGACAAGGTGAAGAAGAAGCTGAAAACCTTGCTCCGCCAAGGCAGCGAAGCACCACCTCAATTTGCTTGGCCAGCCAATATGCCGGAGCCCTCCATCGTGCAGAGATACGTTGTGCAATTGATGAAATTCCATCGCAGGGTTATGCGGCATAATTTTACCAAGCTGTATGGAGGTGCGTCGTCATCTTTGAATGCAATTGCCAATCCAGGAGACAAGGATAAGACAACCGACACTTCATCGGTCAACAATGCAATGTCTCAGGCAACCGCGACTACCAGCATTCAAGCTCGCTGGTGTTGTGGTGAAGATGCCGAGCTATTCAAGGAGCGATGGGAAAAGTTGTTCAGCGAGTTTTGTGACGGTGACAAAGTTGATCCCAGCAAGATATCTGAGCTCTATGATACAATGAAATTTGATGCTCTTCACAATCGCCAGTTCCTTGAGTGGGTCTTTACACCCAGCATGAGTATTCTTGCTGAAGAGGAAGAGGCTATCATAGCAGAGTCTAAGGGGTTAGAGAGAGAAAAGGAACAGCCCAGGGACCTGAAAGAACAGGCAAAAGATCAAGCCAAGGAACAAGCCAAAGAACAGGAAGACATCGATGCCAACAAGAGCCTGCATAGACGAATGTTCCGGCGACGCTCAGTCATGACGGGATCCAAGATTGAGGATGCTCCTGAGCAATATTTTCGACTGTTTACTGGAAGTAGCCAGACCAAGGCCAAGACAGATGCAAGACTTGAAAAGCTCAGAGAGCTATACAAGCTAGCCAAGGTTTTGTTTGACTACATTTGTCCTCAGGAATATGGCATGACAGATGCAGAGAAGTTAGAGATTGGACTACTGACATCACTTCCATTGCTCAAGGTAGGCAAGGTACTCATGCAACATGGAAGCTCGCTAACGTGGATAGGAAATCGTCGAGGATCTTGAAGAGATGCAAGCATCTGATGACGCCAAGTCATTCGTTTACTTCACGAAAGAGTCTCATATCTACACATTGCTCAACTGTATCCTTGAGGGTGGCATACCTACCAAGATCGCGCGCAGTGCAATTCCAGAACTTGATTACCTCTCTCAAATCTGCTTCGAGCTGTACGAGTCCGAAAACAAAACACCACCGGAAGTTCAAGATGTGGCAAAATATGCATATAGCATTCGCATCACGATCAGTCCAGGCTGTCACACGTTTGATCCTCTTGACGTCCAACTCGACAGCAAGCACTGCATCAGCTGTGCTCCACGACGCAGTTTGACAGCACACGGAGACTGGAAGCAAGTTATCGAGACATTGAGGGCAAAGTTCCACCAGTATTTCCTTCCCACACAATCTTTCTGAAACAAGCAAGCTAATATTGAACCAGGGTCAAGCTCCCTAAAAGTTTCCTGGCAGTAAATCTCAGCGAATCTCACGCCTTCCACAAGAAAGACGACACTCCGGATCCAGATGCCATCTCCACGATCGCAGAAATGACAGGCGAGAATACCAAGGAGCACGATACTACAGCGGCGCCGCAGACTCCTGAACAAGTGCCGACTGTTGAGGCTGAGAGCCAAGAGCCTCCGGCGCCATCAGCTGTGCCGCTGGAACTTCCGGACCAGAAGCCGAATTGATGCGAATTCGAGTTAATGCGAGTTTGACAAAAGCAGCCACTGCACCGTGTCTTGAATCTTGAGGATTGGACTTGAAATCTTCACCGCTGATCGGCATTCTACCGGATTGGATGGCAGATGTGATATATCGTATTCGGATCGTGACCAGAGTCGAAAGGTGCATATTGAAATGGGGGGGGAATCCGTGGGGGCGTGGGACATGGATTTCTACATTTTGGTTTGGTCTGGGGATATGGGGGTACAGCGTATGAGGCCAGTGCTTGGAAAGTTTGGGAGGTGATGGGGGTGAGCAATGGATGTAGAGGGGCTGTATGGATGTTGCGAGTTGATAAGAGGCTATACTTGGCATTATTGCATTCGGATGTGGTAGAGAGATCAAGGTAGAGGGGTAGATAGAGGAATAGAAACCTGGTGCTCGTATTGTCGCTTTTTACTTCTTGGCAGAATCGGGATCGGATGCTTTGTCTGGTGATGTGAGAGGATAGAAGAAGAAATGGGAATGTGGAAAGTCATTGTTGGTTCTTGATCGATATCAGTTGTAGCTCGCAGGTTCATGAGGTAGCTAGTGTTGTGAAGGATGGGAGATATGAAGGTGGACGTTAGGAAGTTGTGACGAGATGTGGGATGGAGGCTGAGAGCCTGATTACTGGTAGAAGTGTGATAGAGGTTATTTGACGCGACTCTTTAAAGAAAGGTGATGATGGGAGTTATGTGGATGATTATTTGATATTGGAGTGCTCTGATTTGGTAATGCTTTGCTTTGTTTAGGGTCGAAATGAGGCTCTAAAATGGTGGGGAAGAGGAGTGGAGGGAATGTGTTTACTGAGTGCAGGTCGCAAGGCTTCTCTTCTCGGTTTCTGAAAGAGTCGAGGATGTATGGTTTGAGATGAGTGGTTATTGTTGTGACGAGGAACCCGGAGAACGCTCCGTCATGTAAGCCAACGAAGGAGTCTCTACCAACGATCTCACGCGAAGGTGATATCTGACATCTGGAGGTATGCTTCAATCGAGGCAAATATTTGCTAGATGTCTTAGCCAATGTCATGAGCCGAAGCTCTCATTACCGGTATCTTCGGTAATGTTAACTCATCCCTCGTACTTGTTGGATTTTGACCCGAGTAAGCCGAGCCTTAGCTCCTCCTTTGACCCATGGGTCCGAGAAACGGCAGGCGGGATTTTTCACTTCGTGGCTTGCTTCAAGGAGGATTCGGATCATCTCCACTCTAGGACCGAGTGGTCGAATCGTCGACTGAATTTTGAGCAAGTAAAATTTTATCATGCTGAGAATTTGCGTGAGACGGTGAGGCGGATACTCGTTTTGGGATGCTCGGAAGCCGGATTGGGATACCCTGATGCTTAGGATTCTGAATCAGGTATTGGAAAGTTGACGGGTAGTGTTCCTATTCGATGCGTGCTGGTACAAAGGTACATGTAAGGACATGCCTGTGAGCTACTTGTGATGAGAAGGAGGTAAGGCGTGAAGCGTGGTATTGACAGGGATTTGAGGTATGCTGGGACCGGAAATGGAAACCTTGAACGGGTGGTTTCAGCACGCTTCCAGAAGCGTCGTGCTGCAGGAGACCCATGTTGCGATCCCAGCTGTGCCATGTGCTGGACGTGGGTTCGTGGCGTTGTTCGCTAATGCAGTTGCTGGGCTGAAGGCTAGCAAGGACGCGGATATGATGCGGCGGTGAGGATATTGCGATGGCGGAAGGTAGAGGACGAACGCCGAAATCTTATCAGAGAGGAGCGAAGCGTACTGCTATATTCGAAACTTGAAGAGATTTGCTGATGCGAACTTTCGTGGTCGCAATGGAGTCTATTCCTCGGGGCTGCAAGTGGTTGAAAGCCGGGAAGTAAATGGTCTTTCAGAAAGTTGAGAACTTGAAAACGGTCTGAACATGGCTCTCATGCAATCTTGGAATCTGGATAAGAGCGCTCCTGGATATTTCGGATCAGATCAAACAAGGATTATGGATTGCGAGAGAACGATAAAAACCTTGAAGTCTGAGGATTCTTCATATCTCGTACCTTTGGTCTTGTCTCAATGCAGCCGGGTGCGTCGGGGACTTTCTTCCAGAGCACTCTCCTGTATGCTTTAGCGGACGCCAGTACGCTGGTGCATGGTGCCACTGGTGAGCTGTTATGCATCGTGACCGTTGTTACAGTTCATGGAAGGTGAGGAGGGGCTCGAGACGGAAGAGGCAGACAAACCTTCCACCGGGCGCTGAGTTACTTTTTTGGCTCTATTTACAACAAGTATAGACAGTACCAGTACTCGTAGGTACATTCCATGACCAGCTGACTTCTTTACTGACTTGAGTTAACAATACTGTACTTTGATGGTACCGTTCTTATGGAATGGATGAGCACATTGTGGGAGTGAGGACTCGGTGGCAGAAGCAGCAATCGAGATAAACTGCAACTGAAGACGTGTTCGTCTCGCAGAACTTAGTATTGGAAGCTTCTGTGCTTGAACGTTAATGTTGATTTAATGTTTGTAACTTTGTACAGGTACAGGCCCGATTGGGGTTTCGGAACACGGCAGCGCAGTTGACGATTAGGGCAAGCTTTGATATCAAGGGATCCTGTTGTCGATCAAATCATGCCAACGTCAGAAAGTCAAGAGACAACAATTGAGTTCTGACCTGAAAACAATTAGAACTTTGAGCTAGCTTCTTGTCTCGGTCAATGTGTTGCCAGGCGTAGTGATAGAGGAAGTAATTCAATAACATCAAAACAAATCAAGTGTGTCCAATACATTCACATTGCTTTCATCAACCACGAAGGCTTCGATGATATCATTACCTCGTTCTCCAGGATTTCTTGCTGTGGAGCGGAGGAAGCCACCAGGAGATTACCTAGGTACTCAGCCGTCCTTGAATCGAACCGTACGCCACACCGTTCCATTCGGGATATTTGTCCGTGATGGAGGGCTAATCACGGAGTACCGACAACCATGTCCTAGGCTAGGGTATACTTGGTAAATTGGATAAATAAATCCACCCCATGAGGGTTTACACTTCTAGAGCTTTCCACATACAAACTCGATCAAAGCAGCTCTCCTATTCGCCCGATTCCCTTGCTCTGTCTGTGCTTTCGAACCCTCAGGGGGTGGATTTATTCATCCTCAGACCACAGTACCACAGTAACTGCATCTGTGTGTCTCTGACCAGAAGACCCTTGGTTCCATAGAAGTGCTCTCGCAAGATACGGACCCGTGATTCGAGAAAAGTCCTAGCGTGGTTGATATTAACCAGGACCTGGACGTGCACGTGGTGACACAAAAGAGGGGAACAACATTATTATAATGAGTCCTCTCCCAAAAACGCTTTATCTTGGGTCTTCAAATCATCAAGATCTTTGAATCCTCTAGGTCGACGTGGTAGTATCGAGAGCTCTAACTCTCTGAGTCGACAGCGGGGTTTTGCCCTTGCTGTGCTGTTGCCACCCTAACTTCTGCCACGAGGGAGGTGGGTATACCGCTGTACTGTACAACCTAGCTAAACCCTACTCACATCCTTGATGTTGAGACGTTTCGGTACCACGTATACTTGGATGGCCAGATATACTTGGACTTGGGCCCCTGGATGCAAATCCTTTGCATGGCACACCACGTTGCGAGTGCAAGGGTGACTCGGGGGGTGAAGGTACAACTACGCGGTACCGGTAGGAAAGCCAATGTGGCACGCTGCTCCATGGGAAGCATGAGAACCATGAGAACCATGAGAGACCACCTTTAGACCACCATCAGTCAGTCATGCCCAGGGCGGGCCTATTCCAGAACGACTCGGGGAGCAGCATCCGCTGAACCCAAACTGCCCAAGCCGACGAATGACGGGTCGACAGCCTTCCTGCAAGGGCTTTGTGAGATTCCCAAGAGAGAATGGACCCCAACACCATGAGCCACAGGGTGTGGGGCTCCTGGGAAGCTCGCTTTGGCGTCTCTGGGACTCCAACGGCCAGCCATGCCTCACTAACGGTCTGGCGATCAGACATGCCCACAAATGTTCCTCTCACCTCCAACGGCGGGTACCTAGGTACCGTGCCGCCAACGGCACACCGCAACTGTAACGCCAGAAGTCCTCCTCTAAGCGCAGCATAGCAAAGACCATCGTCATCAAATAAGAGGACCAGCACGGCCTTCCGGTCTCCGCGCGAGAAAGCCGTTCCATCACGTTCTGTGGCCAGCCCAATAGGAACGCCAGTATACACAATTCAGACTTCAACGAGCACCTCACGAAACAACGCTGCCTTTGCTTCCGAATGTTCCACTCGTCCCACCCAGCAGCAGAGACCAGGCCTGAGTGTTGGGACGAAGCTCCTAGCCCAGCTACGTAAGGTACCCAAACTTTCGGCCCTGGCAGACACTAACTGAAGTTGCAACTGCCACTGCTTTGCCTATTCGTGTTCGTGCTCTCGTGAGCCTTGTATTCCATGGCCATATACCATGTCCCTTCTCTCCATGGTAACAAGATTCAACCTTCTCCCAGTCTCTCCCATAACGATATCCGCCTTCCACGACAACGTGCCTCCACAATACTACGGGATACCCGTTGCAAACGACGAAGCTTGACGCCTTGTCCTAGTCCTGGGTTGTTTTCTCATTCAAGGCGAACATGCAGTATTCCATATAAGTATATCTACTCGCCTCTCAGTCCAGTACCTAGCCGTCCATCAGAACATACTCAAATACATACAAACTTCTCCGCCCCGTACATACAGTCCAACGACATTATCAGAAAAAGAAAGGCGGCATTTTGGAATCTGGTGGTCCCGGGACTTGATTGCCATCGTTACCAGCAGTTTGCTATGTATCTTACCTTTTCATCTTAGATCGAACTTATCATTATCCGGCAACGCTGGGATTCTGCATCGGACGACACCAGGGAAACGGGTTTGATATCTGACGACGATTTAAAGGCGCAGAGGCCCCCATTCTGGAGAGTACAACCATTTTTATCTTTTCGGTCACCTTTGAATCTCGGTTCTGGTCTTGTCACGTCGGCTTCCGATTCACTCTTTGATATACTAAGTACTTGATACTTCGAAGCGGGCTTTCGACCTCATCACCAACCGCACAAACCACCGACTCCCGACGGTATTTGTCCAAATCAAACTCAATTGCTGCTCTTGATCGAGCTTGACCAGTACGTAAATCAACTTTACAAATGAATTGGATGCTAATCTTACCCCACGCAGAACAACTTGCAACCCCCACACACCCACATGCCATCTTCGCGACCACAGCCCTCTTCGCTCAACATGGCCGTCCCAGGCTATTGCAACCACTCCTTCAACCTCCTCAAGTCGGAATCCACGCTGATCCAGTGGGCGTGCTCCATGTGCCACTCTGGGCCGCATTGGTACATCTTCGAGTGCAAGTACTGCAGATTGAAGACCTGCCGTCCTTGCTCCAACAAGGTCTGAATCGGGACTCGCGCCGTTGGTGGTGTTGAGCAAGAAATGTATGTCCGCAATGCCTTCCTCACCGTCCTGCAATATCCTTGGTGTCCCAGCATCCCGGTCGGCGCTCCAAATGCAGGTGCGATATGTGACAGTTCTTGCGCATCGCATTCCTTGTCATTTCGATGTCGAGTTTTCAACATCCGCATTTCAGAATGTCTTATCGATAGGAGCTGCAGCTGCATGCAGGATGGGATGCGCATCCAACATGCCTCAAAACAGTCACTGACCTCCCATCACAGTTCGTTATCTTGCAAAAGCAAATTCTCCTTTTCGAGCTCGCTTTCGTTCGGCTGTAGTGGCAAAAGCAAGCGGATATCACCATCGTTCGGTCTCGTCTCGTCAGCCTCTGTGTGCGTCATGATGTATCGAATGCGACTTGCAGCATGCAGGCCACCGACGTTGCAGCTTGGCCGCATCTCAGGCCGCAGGACCGGACCATGTGGCTGCCTGTAACTTGCATACCCAGGGGCTTCTCTGGGCGTGGCTGCGACAGGTATCTTTAGGCGATTTTCTCTCCTCGACTCACAACGATGCATGCACGATTTGGTACTCTACACATTTGTCACAATTTACGATTTCCTTTTGTTGTCGGCTTTCTGGAATTACAACACTTCGACCCGATTTTGTCAGCTATGGTTGTAGAAGCTTCTACAGTGGTGTGATTGCGTCGCTTTTGATTGCTCTGTTTCTGTTGGGTTGGGCTGGGGCCGGCTCGCAAGGTGTTTTGGGTTCAGCATATTGTCAATTCTCCGTTGGATCACAGCACAACGAGACACAGCACATCAACCGGCGTCACAGTGACCAGTTTGGGTTCAGCTGTCACAGGAAGATCTGCGCTTCTTGTTTTTACTTGCCTTCATACCCCTGTTTCCTCACTTGTCTTTCGACGATGGCTCTGTTTGTGGGATGGGGCGGCGCTTTGTTTCGATACATTACAGGAAAGAAAAAATTGTCAGATTGGTCTTGGATGGACTGGAAATACCTAGATTGCAGTTTTTTTGCCCGCGCGAACTGAAAAGTACAGGATAAGATGGGGGTGGGTGGAGTTTGTCTTTTTTTTTTTTCTGATTTCCCTTGCACAAGCTTTGTACTTTCTTGTTGGATGGGTGGTCAGGTTCAGGTGTGCATTCTAGATTGGTGGGACTGGCGATCTGAATGGAAAAATCTTTGAGCGAAGAAGGGGTACTCACGTACGGTGGTTGGAGTCATTCTCTGGCGTTTAGTTCCTTCTTGAGTCAGGAAAATACCATTGGTCTGCAAATAATCTCCATGCAAGTTCACTGTGGTGGATGTGTGAATTGGGCTGCAATATTTCATAATGAAGTGCAATATGCTACAAACATGTGTTCATCTCCTCTCACGCCTTGCATTCTCATCAAGCCAGCACAGAAACTCAAATCAACTTACTCATGCATGCAGAAGAATTACCTGATTAGGAACAACGCACTCCATCCTATTTCCCCATTATCTACTAACCCTTCCCATCCTTCTAGAACACCACACCAAACAACCCACTCCCAGCCCTACCATACCAGACTCACCGCCCAAAAATCACTCATAACAACAACATCATCAAAAACCACCACGAGAGGTGAGGTCACAACAAACTCCTTCCTCTTCAAGCTTCCCAACAACTTCTCTGCAAGGTACCGACGTCAACTGGCAGCTTGCCTTGCAGCGTGCTTGCATTGCAGTAAGGCTAGATCCGGATCTGCATCTGCATCTGCATCTGGTTTGCAACGCTTTTCATGTCGTGTCACCAGATTCGTGGCCCAGGTGGAATAAAGTAGTTTGTGCTACCTCGGTGAGCCCTATCTCCGATCCAAGGTTTGGGGTGATTGTTGTGTATGCATGGCTTCGGTGTTAAAAGTTGAGGCTGACTTTACCGACTGACTGACTGACTGACTGACATTGATGAATGAATGAGGTCTTCGGAGATTTTTCTCCAGGGGAGTGGTCCGATTGGGAGGAGGTGGTGTGCATGTTGTACAGAGATTGGATTGGGAGTGGAGGATCGGGGTGGGTTATGCTTGCAGGGACAGTTGGCATCTTGTGACGCATTCTCAACATCCATTTCTGAAATCTATTTCTTTGTGGTTATTGTTGTTTTGTCTCGTGGTCGAGAGGTGATCATGGGGTTCCAGGTTAATTCATGTCGTACCAGTCCCGTGGCAGACGAGAGCTCGTGGTACCAAGTTTCCCGGGCCCGATATAGGAGGTACTCTCTACCTAGGGTCGGGAATGGAAAGGGCGGTTCTAGACTTAAGTGAATGCAAGTAGTCAACTTGAGGCTGAAGTTCATCTCGTGACTTTCTGGAATATGGATATGCGGATATTTGCTCCGCCTGTTAATTGTTAGCCTTGTTCTTTTCATGTTTGCTCTTCGTTCCTAGCATATCTAACCATGTGAGAAGGTAAGGAGAACAGCCCCATCGGGCACCACCATGTTCTCATGTGGGGTTGAAGAGTGGAAGTGTAGGTTATGAGTCCCAATTTTGTGCCATGAGATCATCCTTGGATATTTCTTGGCCATCACTCAAATGTGAAAGTTCAGTATAGTGTCTCCAAACAAGCTCTGAACAAGAAATGTTGTTTTCACCTGAGTTGAACATGTGTTGTTGAAGTGTAGATCTAGGACTAAGAGTTGTGCTTATGAGGGAGATGGTGCCAATTGATCTGAGTGTGGGAATGTCGAGCTTCATGAGTTTGGTTAGTGGATACTTTTCGTAAGGGATAGGCTTTCCTGAGTGGGTTCAACTCATTAGACATTTTACTGAAGCTTGTAAATGTTTGAGTTGGAGTCGTAGCTTTTCTCATTCTTCAGAAGCTCATCACATTGTCGGTAAGGTCAATATCTTCGTCGGCATCAGTTATTGTCAATGGCGGGGTAGCATAACTCTACGCAGGTTTCTCAGGCCGCTCACGATATCGAGTTGCCGATGAATGATGTATGCCGAGACACAACTCAGGATACGACTCAAGTGTTAATGGTTGAACAGAGATATGGTTGAAAGAAATTCGATCAAATCACGTGATAACATATTGCTGCAGCCAGGATTGATGCAGCTTCCAGCCGAACTTCGTAATGTACAGGGTTGTTGACAGGCTATGATCGATCACCTGCTGTTGCAACTCCAACTGTCTTGCTCTGTATTCATCGTCGGTCTGGATGCATCCATTGCAACTTTTCTCAAACCATATCCAAGCTCGTCGTCACAAAAGTCAAGTAATATGAGCACATGCCCATGCGAATTCCTGAAGTTTTTAGAGCTTTCTATAGCCCTACGCTAAGATCACTGAAAGCTCGGAGTGTTTCAGGCCTTGTTAAACCTTAAATGGCAGTGGTGGTCTACCCCGCTTGCTCATGCTTGATGCAGTCATGACTGTTCCAGATAAGAAGTCGCAAGGTTAGTACCAGATCGAAGCTTTCGTCTGTCATCTTTAAGATGAAAAAAGAAAGAGTAAGAATTCGTTGAGAATCATGAACTCTGAAATCTGAACTCAGAGAAGACCTTTCATCTCAGACAAGCTTCTTGCTGCAAAAGCCTATGTGTTCCTCAACAAACACAAACGCTGAGACGATCTTGCGTACTCATCGAAAGTCAATGGTTAGCTTATAATGAGCTAGAGAAAACTCAAATGTGGCTACCAAGGCGAAACTTGCGAGGTCGATGACAATCGAGAATCGAGATGCAACCCTGTGCGAGAACTGACAGGATCATGACCGATTCCCATTCGATACAAGCATAACATAAAGTCTGATAACGCAACCATCATGAACGAGAGGTCAATGTCACCTGTACTTGCGTTACACTTCCTATTCGAGGATTGCCAAGGAACCGAGGACGGTGGTAGTCGGAGAATCCCCGAATGCGGCTCTTGTCGCAGCGACTAGCTAGGTATGGCTGTCGATCTCGAGTCTCGCATGGACAGGCCCAAGGTAGTACTTGGCAGTAGCGCTAGCAGACTTGAAGAAAGTCTATTGTTGCAGGGAGGGGTTCACAGATTGGGATAAAAGCAGCAAGTGATTTAGAGTTCGCGGAGCAAGACATAAAATACCCGGGACGGCATGAGAAAGATCTGAAGAACGAGCGAAGAAGCTGCCAGGCACAGGAAGCCCTCAGCCTCTGCAGAAACCTGCATGATGCACATCACCCATCCGAAATCCTGAGGTGAGGTCAGGCCAAGCCGCATTCGAGACACTTATCAAGGGATGCACAAAGTAACTTCTGCTTTGTAAAGCTTAGTAATCCGAAGCATCTGCCATTTACAGTCAATTAGGTACCTTTATTGAAACTTCATGAAGTGTTGAAGAGAGACTGACTTGCTGTGTAGTATGGTTCTGGGCAATGAATAGAACGTGAACATACCGAGGAAGCAGAGAGGCGCCAGCTAGTCCGCATCGAGGTTAGCTTGCTTAGTAACATGCTTACAGAGATTTGGTGATGATGAGGTTGCGCAAAAAATTGAACCTCACTAACGCCCATCGCCAGCTTGAAAAGCAATAGGTAATTTCTGAACAATGCTGTGTCATTGTCCTTCTCCAATTCTCTCCAATCTTCTCGTCTGTATCTCAAAACCTATATGAAGCTCCTCTTCGTCTCAATAGCCATTTTCACTGCATCAATTTCAATCTACTTCCAAGCCCCACTGCGAGAACTACTTAGCATCTTCACAGAAACATATCTATCAACGAAACCCTCAGAAAACCCTATGACCGCAGCAAACACGATCAAAAACACAATGTCCAAAACTCTTTCTCATGCCAAGATTGTCCCTCGTCGCTCCGGCGATCGAGGCCATGCGCATCACGGCTGGTTGAATTCCTATCATACCTTTAGTTTCGCAGACTACTACGACCAACGATACATGAACTTTGGCAGTCTGCGAGTGTTGAACGAAGACCGAGTCGATGCCGGAACCGGCTTCCCTACACATCCCCACAGAGATGCTGAGATCTTTTCCTATATCCTCAGTGGCGAGTTGACGCACCGAGATAGCATGATCAAGAAGGGTGCAGAAGGACAACAAGGAGACGATTTCTACAGAATGAAGAGAGGCGATGTGCAATTTACCACTGGTGGAAAAGGTAAGCTTCGAGCCCTTCTCCCTTCAGTTAGAAGGAAGAATACTAACAAGAACAGGCATTGCGCACTCAGAACAAAATGAACACGACAAGGACCAAGTCCACTTCCTGCAGATATGGGCGCTGCCTTGGGCTAAAGGACTTCAACCACGATATCACACAAAGACGTTCACAGAAGAGTCCAAACGTGCTGCTTTCCTTCCAATTCTCTCGCCACTGAAGGCAGGTCCAGGCGCATCAGCAGCAGAGGAGAAGGCTGCCGAACCAACACTTCCCGAAACGATACCCATTCACGCCGATCTTGTTATGGCAGCAGGCATTATCGGAGTGGATAAGAGATTCAAGTGGACGGTTGGAGGAAATGCTGTCAAGAAGACGAGTGGTAGAAATGTTTATATTCATCTTCCGATGACGAAGAAAGGAAGCATGAGGATTAGACTCGATGGAAGGGAAGATGCAGTCTTGAGCGAGGGTGATGGAGCATTCGTCAGTAATGTGAATGCTGGGGATGTGTTGAGTGTGGAGAGCATTGGAGAGGCGGAGGCTGAGGTCATTGTGTTAGATAGTGATTAGATTATCAGTACCCCTCAAGTTGTGCAATGAAAGTATATTCATGTAAGCTTTTCGCAAGTGATGAGGAATTGCTTCTGCTTCATTCTTTGTCACGCTTTCTGCTTTTCCGTGTAACATTTCAACATCATCTGCGTTGACATCCATCCATCTTGCTTAAGTGTCCTTCTGATTGTTCTGATGATTCTAATATCATTCCCGGCTACCTTGTCCCATTCTGTCGTTTCTACTGTGTCACTGTATGTTATTGTGTTGGAGAGGCATGCCCATTCCATGACAAAATTTCCGTAGATGTCAGCAAACATATTTCATGGAAAGTTACTGCGACAACGAGGTTATTTTGCTGGCATAATCTCTGTGCTCTATCTCAGTCTTGTCTTGCTACTTCCCTACTTCTCAAGTAACTCGAGACTCATCTCTTCCCTAGCAATACACACACATTGAGGGGTTTCTACATAAGGTAGTGTTCCTTGTCAACTTATACCATATTGTCGTTCTCTACCTCCAATCATGTACAGTAATGGCAATGAGTGCTTTTGATAGCAATAGCATTTGCTGTCAACGCCAAACACAGGCTCGAAGTTCTTTCATATGTAGAATAATCGCTCAATTTCGACAGGAGTGGATACTACAGAAATCTACTACATAATAAGTCTTATCTCGAGGAACACAGGCTGTTGCTTGCGCCGAGCTGGTGTGCACAGAATTGAGTGATGATGAAGATGTTGTACTGCCTTTTCAGTTTCGGTAGGGAGCCGTTTATATACTGTATGTGGTCTTCTCATTGCAGGCTCGGCTCGGGTAGTAGCCTTGGTTAAGTTGTGAATGGCTTTTGTTGGGTTAGTGAACAACAGTATCTAAGGAAGAGCTGACAGGCCTCTCATTCTTGTTGGTTGTTGAGGACGTCGAGTTTCTTTAGCAAGACTATTTGTTTTTAACTTAATACATGAGACTTTATCTCCTTGGAAATTGAACACATTGACGCTCGTCTTTTCCAGAAATCTGGGAAAGTCGTATGATTTCATGCTGGAGATCAGCCACCGTCGCTAAAACTAATGATTGCCTTTTGTAATACCACCCTGAACCAACTCAAGGAGCATTCAACACTTTTGAAGTAACTTTTGATGTTATCGAAGGCGGGGCTATGTTACACCACATCTGCTCTTAACCTGTTGTCAAAATGTGCAATATCCGGATGCTTGGGTCTTGACTAAGTTTGCTTGCTACTCAGCCAGCTAACCAAATCCCAGCCCAAGAAGTTAATACAAAAATCCAAAAGGTGCCGCATATTCGATCGATGGTGAACGAAGCTCGCCTCGCCATGCCTTCTTTCCTCGCTTAAGCCAAACCCCCAAAGCTCGAGCAAAAACAACAAAAGAAACACGCACAAAGCCAGAACTCAGCTCAAGATCAAGGATGTTTGAAGAAAAATACAAAAGGTGTGGCCACACACCTTCGATGTGTGGCAACACCCCCAAGCGCGAAGCATTGTGGGAGGTCCGAAGGCCTGGTGAGACTCGGGTCGGGGGAGGAACCTGGCGTTCACTTGAGAGTGGGCCCGCGTTACCAATCTAGTCTGCTGGAATGGCCGAGTCGACATCGGCCGGACTGGATTGGTGGAAGGAGTGGTGCTTATTTGGGTTTATTAGGGGTTGTTGGTTGTTTACAGTTGTGGGGTGGGAAACGACGCTAGTGGGTGATTTCGATGGTTTGGGCAGATGTTCATACTGAAGTGGGAGATTTGTAAGTGAGAGGAAGTTTATGAGGCTTTGTATTATTTTCAATTGAATGATAGTGGTAATGTGGAGTCCAAGTTCATTGTCAACATCTAGTATCCGTCTCATTGTTGTAGGTCTGTACGACTACTCTTTGTCTTTTGACATTGCAGCAGAATATTTGATTACTTAAAGTCTTTATAGAGCAATATCCCACCTAATACACCGCTTCTGTCTGGGAAATGTTAGCTTATTAGTTAACAATTGACGAGGCAGGTCACTATACCGTGATGTCTCTTGGCAGCATTTCGACTTCTACACTGAGTATCCCAAAGTGTCTAACGTACAAAGAAGGAGAGTGCGGTGTAGTATATATACCTCGTCAGATGGTTGAGGGATGGGAAGTGCGATAGCGCCATTTCACTCTCCAGGACCACACACTTTACACCTAGTGAATGGAATGAATGGAATGAATGGAATGAAAGCATGTGTGTAGTAGTGAAGGCGTTCTTGTTGATGGGCTGTCAACTTCACCCACTCGCCTTTTCGAGGCGTGGAAAGACACGTGCCTTGGATATCAAGGAGCGTCCATTACGAACTATATAGAGCTCAGCACATTGTAGACACCAACGATCTCGCCCGCAAGAACGAGGACAAGAGAGCTCCTGTTTTCTGGTCATACGGTACATTCAAATGTTCACACGTCATTTCGCGTAACCTTGCTAAATTGCAATCATGCCTGGTTCTTGGTTGAACATGTTAAATTATCCTTACAATAAAGAGACTTGTGATGCACAGAATGACAACAGCAAACTTGTCGACAATAATGGAATCTGTTTCCGGAGCGGTTTGGATGACGTTTTTGAAGTGATGATCAGATATCAAAACCCGTGCTTCAGACACTCAAAATGATTTATGGAAGATAATTGATATTTAAAAGAAGCTCTTGAGTGAGCTCTTGTCGAGTTGGTATTGGGGAAAAGGTCCCCTTCATTTCCTAGACTTTGTCCTCCAATCACCTCTGCTTCTGTGTCATCTGTGCTGACTTCTGCCATTGCCTAGTCCTCAAGTCTTTCTTAAACGCCTCTCATGCCTGAATTCAAGCTGTTTTCGACTCTTTCCTTCCTTTCATGTGGTATCGTAAGAACGGAATCACACAGAAGAAGCCGTCCAAATATGCTAGAAACAAAGGTACCTCATTATGCTGATCGAGTGAGTGGCCAAGTGAGGTCACATATGTCTGGAAAATTCCCACAGCAGTGATGGCTGCACCAACTACCAAAATCAGCAAACATGCCGATGCTTGATGAGACGGGCGCAAAACCTACATGACGAATATGGACTGGGGATCTGAACCTTGAGCTGATCCTCAGATCGCCCATCTTGCAGGGCCGATGTAGGCAGGATGAAAGGTGCCATGCCCATGATATGAAGAATGCTGGAGGCATATATCAATATCACGCTTGGCTTATTGGCTTCCATATCAAAAGAACAGAAGAAATATGTCATTGCCATCGTGCTACCGTACAAGCCGAGCATGATTGGGAAGCCCCCTTGCACCTGTCAGAAACTCTCCACATATTCTGTCGAGCCTAAGACTTACGATAGAAGAACGTAGGATCGTGCACAACTTTCTTTTTAGGAGGATACCGAAAAATGTCGCGAGTCCACTTTGAGGATGCGGGAAGTGGTATCGGTACGGCATCGTCCCAACATCAGCACCAAAAATGCCGCGATAAGCATCAACATCAAACCTTCGAACTGATTCTCCTGTTCCATATTTCCATGTCTTTACGATCTCTTCCGCTTCGACTGATGGTATTTGGTACTTTTGCACAAGGATATCTGCGAAATATCTGCGAACTTCGGCGGATGTTGTTGAGTCTTCGGGAAAGCTTGGAAGGTGTTGAAGCGTAGAAGTCATCGAGACATGCGTAAGCAGAAGAATTGGAACTATGTAGAGATACAGGAGATTGAGGTTGCGGAAGATATGATGAGCAAGTGCGAGTGCGGCGAAGTGCTCAAACCAACATGCTGATGATTGGTAGATGAAGCAGCTAAGCCTTCTTCAGATCAATCCAAGAGCTTGCAGACTTTCAGCTTTCTGAGACCAAGGTCATGGTGGTCAGATGACATGAAATACTAGTTTTCGAAATTGTTGATTAAGGTAACGACGTAACGTCTTCATTCAGACCAGACGCTTCGATGGAACCGAAATCTGTGGGGCATGTTTCTAGACCTTACATGTAGGAACCTTTGGAAAAGGGAAAGAATTAAGTTATAAAAGCAGACCTTAATCTACCAATAGCACAATCTTATAATTCTTGTACAGTACAATTAAGTATGCTGTTTTTTCTTCCCTTCAGGACTTGAAAGTTGAAGCGTCGGAGGTTGACATGGTCAAAAACAAGGCCAAGAATCTCAAAGGCAATACCACAGCCTTAACACCATATCTTCATACCACTGTATCATGTTATTCACGCTGAATTTGGTCCTGACCTGTTCACGAGGAGAACGAGGAGATCGAGGACAGCCCAGCTGATGTATTTTATGTCCACGTGACAGACGAGTTCCTTTTCCAGCTGGTGATCAATGAGCTGGAGTGCCATCTTCAAGAAATAATTCATGGCAAACAACATGTATCTGAACAAGAACAGGTGGCTGTGCTAGAATTGTGTTGCAAGTAGCAGGACGCAAACACAATCCAGACTTATGGAAATGACGATGTCTGAGCTGAGTGACCTAGTACTGACGCGTTCTCGGAGCATTAATGCCAAAATTTCTTTATGTAGTTGTGGTCATTGCCAACACTGTGCCATGGTAGGATGCTCGTATACAGGTATTTGTGTTGCTTGCGCAGTAAACATGGAAGCGAGCATTGCCTAGCAATTGTTCCAGGCTTGGAGGTGGCTTAGATATGTAGACCACTTGGTATACGTCCCCGATCTTTTGAAAAGCACTGCTGCCTTGTGTGAAGCCATAATCTGTCCAAGTAGCAAAATTAGCTCAAGTGCTGCCAATTCCAAAAAGCCGAATCAGGATGTCAAAGTGCGTCTCGCCGAGTTCTTGGCCCCGAACTTTCTCTCACTACCAATACTTCGACTCTTCACCTACGCAAGCTTACGTGCAATCTCAACCACGTCGCATCCCAAGCACAGCCAGCATCTCAGCCACGCCAGGACTATCACAAGAAATAATTTAATATTCATCTTCGTCGTCCTTCAAAGCCAGATGGTCCACCGTAGTATGCAGCATCTTCGTACCCCCAATGCGGAAACGAATACGGCGCTCCCTGCACGCCCTGGTTCGTGCGTATAGATTCAGACCAAAGTCAATCCTGGAGAGAGGCGTCCGCATTCTCGGAATGTCATCGTACACTTAATCCGAGATGCGCATCTGTGCATCAAACTGTGCAGCAAACATTCGAAGCAACTTTCGTACCGTAGGTTGATCTTTCGTACCGCCGTTCGCGGTCGAAATGGTCATGAGGGGGATTCCGTGCCCTTGCCACACGTGTTCCCCGCTATTTCATACCTTTCGTGGTCTTCAGTGTCGGTGTCGTTCAGGTCCCGAGTTTGCGCATGTCCGTGGGCCATTGATCGTCAAGCCCGAGATCTTCGTTTGTCATCAGGCCACAACCATCCCATACCTCAGAAGTTCAAAAGTTCATGATGGCATTCGCACACGGCAGCTTTATATTTTCATAACTCGCAAATGGATCCGAAGATGCCGTAGACACTACTTAGCGTGATTCTACTGCCATCATGTCTGGCTGCTCTATACCCCACATCTGAACCCCACTATGCGTTTGAAGATTCAGATTTACGTATCACGAATTTCCCAGAATCCCATGCCCTAGACCAGGTGAATTAACTCGTGAACTGTAGAATGCCTTCTATTTGTTTTGATTTGATTTAAGTCAACATACCTCCAAGTCATTGGACTTTTGCTTACTGTGTTGATTATCTCAGATATTAATTGCCCATCCGGAAACTTTTGAAGGCCTATGTCAAATGCAATTTCCAGGTGTTTATCTTCATGGTTTGCTCTCTCGTATAGCAATCGATTGAAATGGCTTCAAAACGCCACGTATAAGTTCAAATTCAGGCTCACGCCTCAAGGCCCAATCACTTTCCTTTCTTGACGTTCTGCTCTCGTCAGACAACTTCACGATAGGCGTCTTGAGACGAGATCTGAGCGCAAGTGTGATAGTTATCAATGGTCGAAGGACGAGACTGCGAAATACCCAATGATGGGATTCATGGCATGATGGAAGTTCAAGGTCACCAGAATTTCGTCAGACCCAAGGCCACGGCAAGGGAAAAGACTTGGCAGAATATCTCAACAGTTCAATGAGATGTGAGAAGTTTATTTCGCTCCCAAAACCAAGTCGGACTGCTGGAACCACGAAGTCAAATTTGTGGCCAGAACGATCGTTCCCTAGAACTAAGCCTAGATGCTCACCATGTACAGTACACATATTCCCCGCTTGATGGAGATCTCATCATTATGAGTCATAATTTGACATTGGTTCAACTACAGAATGTTTGAACAGACCAGAATGAGATGAGAATCCCCTTGGCTCAAGGTCATTGACATAATAACAGGAGAGAATTGCTGTGCAAGAGCTTCCATAAGACAACGCAGCTGTGATCAAACAAGACGTCGTCCAATTCGTCTTCAAGACTGACGCGCAGGGACATGGCCCTGTTCATGTTCTCATCTTGCCCTTGTTCCTCGACAATTCCACTCTCCATCTGCGGAGTCACTGGAGTAAGCCTGGTATCTGACCCGACCCCACATCTCTACTCAGCAACATCTCAAGCCTCAGCCTCCAAACACTCTCACTCACTCTCTTGGATTCTGATCACGGATGCCACTTTCCGTTGACCGTATTCCAACGAATATGATGCTACTCTACGCTGACATATAGCGCTTAGTAAAGCGCAGAGGTTTGCGTGAAACGAACGGAGCGAAGACGGCGGACCTGCTTGGACACGGCTCGAAAGATGTTCAAACATGCGCGATTGCTGACATGACAAACTTGACAGGATCTGACAAGTACCCTAGAAAAGATTCGGTCCAGATCTCCCCAACACAGAAATAAGAATCTCACCAAACATAAAAGGAAAGGAACCTAAGTCCAAAACCGAACCTCTGATTTGACTATTTGATATCCTTACTGGGTACTCCGTGCTCCATTCCCTTAATCGTCCAACCACCCCGCTTGAACGCAGCCCTGCGGCACCTCAAGCCATGTTCTCAGCTGAATCTCTTCATCGATTAACGCGAACGCGTCGGAGTTCTTACCAATTCCCAGGCACCTCTCAAGACAAACAGTGCGCAAATCATTCCATGGTCAGACCATCGGACATCTCGATCTCTCATTGGCTATCTCAAACGTCAACCTGCCATCTTGAGCTCTCCCATGTTAGACGGACCACTATCAAGCCCGCTATCGGCAAACTTACCTTACTGTACCTCGCCGTACACATGTCTGATTCGCATTCGATGCCAAGGGGAAGCGTGACTGAGCACCGTACGTGAGCAGCCTTGGTGATTATCTTCAAAAACTAACCAGAACCCAATATCCCAATGCAGCGACTCATCAAAATTTGGCATGCATCCCAGATTGCTGCATTACTCCAGACTCGTTAAATCCTTGACAAGGAATGAAGGCGCCTGGGCATGAACATGGAGGATTTTCCCAAGCAGAAAAAGTCTCCACGAAGGTCTCCGCCGAATCGGTTGGATGTTGCGCCTCTTACCCGCGCCCAGGAACGAATGAAGGGTTTAGGGGATCGACGAGGTGGGTAAGTCTTGCCGTAGCTTGGGAAGTAGTGCTCGGGTATGGAGCTTGGGTTGTGCCGAGAGACTTGGGAGTCAGGAAAAAAAAAAGGTCGAGAGCTGAGTTAAGGAGTTAAGATTTGCGGCGTTGTTAAGCCAATAAGCGAACCCGAACTTCTTCGCTTTGAGAATAAGAGGTGAGAGGGGGTTGCATCGTACGCCCGATTTGGTATACGATTCGATTGCTAAATCCGAATCCGAGGGTTGATATTATTTTTGTTCATCAGATGAGTCGCAGCACTTTCAAGCGTGGTTCTGTACATGGGCCCAACCTCCAAGAATACTCAATCGTCGGCATTTGATGCAGATCATGGGAGATATGAGAAAGTGGGATACCGCAGATGCCAAGCCAGTCGAACTCGGTAACGACTGCCGATTAGCTTTTGGTGTGGTTTGTTCCCATGGTAAGGAATGAGTAATGTATGTAATCAAATTCAGAGGGTCCATCTATACCTAGGTGCTCCAAACAACATGCGCGACGATTACTGGGTGTGCATCCTGCGTCACGCCGTTTGTGCTCAACCACCGCGGGGTTGCATGCTTATGCTTATGTCGAGCGTGCATAAAATCCGTGCGAGGCACCTCGACAGTCTTTCTCGTGATGCGTAGGAGCAATTTCCGTTAAGGTTATGTATGCCTCGGTTGGGCTGAGTTTGAAGAGCTTCAAGGCGTGAAGGTTTGTAAGATCAACAATATTGAATGTTGTTATCGAAGAGTGAACGTGGGTGTGACTGGTCAATATGTTGATTGACTTTTGCTCCTAAACCATGATCCAAACTGAACGCCTTTGCCTTTCTAGCCCCCACCTCTGCTAAAACGAAGGACTCGTGGACCTATGGATACAATCCTGTAAAGGATAGTGTGCTAACAAGAATGGGAATCATCAAAATCATTATCGCTCCAAGAAAATGAACACAAATGCACCGCCAAACCCATTTCCCCTGCAATGCATCATCATTCGCATGACTCCAGGCCGTTCCCTCTATGCTGCCATTCCCATTTGAGACTCGTAGTCACCAGTAAACATGACACTGTCCATCTGATCCAAGTCGTACCCAACGTTGCAATCCAACATGTTCGGTCTAATTGTCCCATCTGCAAAGTTCATTCCATCGGTCATCTGCATCGCCTTGAGAGAATTGGGATCGAATGATCTGTTCAAAGGTGATGACCGAGGCATGTTCACATTTCGAATTTGCTGCTGTCTCATATAATGCGCTGTGAGGTCAAGCGCATGGGCTGGACCAAGGTAATCGTCTGCACCAGACCATGGTGAAAATGGCGAAGAGTTGCGAAACATCGGGGACTCCTGAAAGTCTGTGTAGACGGGGGATGGCATCGAGTAGCCCGCGTCCAAAGATGGGTGAGATTGGTAAGAGACCGCCTCGTCAAAGGTTGGCTGCTGTTTAATGCTCAAAGGTGCCAGCTTAGCGTGTGGTGGAATCTTTGTAGCTTGCTGTTGCGCCTCCATCTTGATGTTGTAGTCTTGAGAAAGATTCGAGTGTTCACTCTCACTGCTGCTTGCCCTATCTGCTCGTTGCATCTCTGCCGATTGTAACGAGTCTTCCGAGTATTTCCTTCTCCCTGAATCTTCTGAGGCCATTTCTGATCGTGCCGCTGTCAATTGAGCTTGCAGCTCAGCAAAGTCCTGCTCTCCTTCTGGGAATGTGTATGGTAGATCTGGCGAAGGTCGGATGCAGCCGAGCTTGGAGGCTATGTCGTGGATTACAGGCTGCCCTCTGTCGTTCAAGTCGGGATCGCCAAGTTCCCATGATTCTCCATTTCGTACCATTGTGTATAATTTCTGCACTGTCGCGATGAGGGCGTATTGGGTGTTCTCCAAAACTTCCGCATAACTGAAAAACATCAGTAAATGACTAAGTCAGAAATCTTGTAACACTAACCCGCGAGGTAATTGTTTGAACTCTGTCTTTTTCCTGCTTCCAGCTGTGCACACTAACCCATCATCTTTACATCTTTTGCAAGGAGATTCGCCATCACACTGAATAGTCAGCAAGGTGAACATATTTGTTGAAGTGATTGTTGTACCTTCGTCTTCTTCATCCTACATCTTTCGCATGCTTTCCAAACTCGCTTATGTCTCCCGTCCATAATGACAGCAGGTTCGTGTGATGGAGGAGACCTTTTTGAACTTCTGTGTACTGATTTTGTGGTCGATTTGGAGATGTGGCTCTTCGAGAGATGGGACTTGTGATCCTCCGGCGGGGATGGTAGGCCAGACATGGTTGGAGTTACAGCAATTCGAAGACTTGATGGTGGGATAAGCGAGGTTGAAGTATCAGGGCGTTCGAAAAGTATATGATTAAGCTCGAGGAACAGGTGGGAGTGCGAATATTATGTGACAATGCTGATTCAGAAAGGGCGTTAAGGGTGGTCGGGATATTAGCTATGTCCGAGCCTTCTCCTGCTGACTTTACCGGACCCTGAAGATCAAGTCCAGTGGGAAGTCGGATCGGAGAACGGATATAATGAGTGCGGCGTATGAGTGGTGGTTGCGGATATTTGATGCACACTCATGTAGGGTAATATTCAAGAAGACTGGCGTTTGAATGGAGGATGCTGAGGTACAACAGGTGTTGGGTAAGTTCCTCAGAAAGCGGCGGGGGGATCTGGGACCTTATATCCAAACACATCATGGAAATTAATGGTCTTGTCTCGTTCAGTAGGCTATGTTGGCCCTGGGCTGGTCCCAGCTTGGAAGAGCTCGATGGAAGTTAGCTTGGGTGGCTCGGAGGGTCAGATTTACTTGCGCCGACATGCGACGAAAGCTACGAAATGCAACAAAGACTGGGGCAGGACTACGGTGACCCGCTCAGCATTTGCGCCATAATTATGCAAATTGGCGGGATGTGTTAAACGCCGATGCTGCAAGGACCGGGTTAGGCCCGCTCGTGCATCGTGAAAAGCGACAGCGAAACCTTGAGTTCGAAGATTCGGAGCGGAGGAGCTAACAAAGTCTGAGCTTTGCTTTAACCCTTTACAACCTGATGTCATGGTCTGCTGCTGGTTCTTCCTGGCATCTGAGCACTTCCTGGCAAAAGCTGGGTTTTCGCTTTGTGGAGACTCAAAGTTATTTGAGTTGACCCAATTTAGTCTCGTTTCCTATGCCGAGTTCTCACATCTTGGGGCAAGTTTTGCAGCACGGAGGAAGTCCCGCGAGCTCACTTCTAGTCGTAAACATACTAGAGAAGCTTGACTGATAGACTCAAGGATTTCGGGGTAGTCTATTGCATGCCCGTGATGTATGTGGCTCCTCCAGTTGTTAAATAGAGCTCACTAAGTGATAGCCTTCTTTGATTTGACCAACGACGTCGCGGGGCTAGTGGAGTACAAGCACCCAAGAATTGCTGGTTTGTGTGCTAAGAGCACATGAGGATACGCTCTGTGGTTTATTGTTGCTTGCTAACTAGTGAGGAACTTGACTCAGCGCTATCACGTATATCAAGCCCAATCACTTATCGCCAGACATGGTCTGGGATTCATGGGAGGTGATTTGATAAATTAGTACAAGTGCCATGAAGGAATTTCATGTGAACAGTAAGCAGTATACCCTACCTTATTATGTGCACCGTGCTTACTGTATGATCGCAACGAGAATCAAGTCGAGGTAGTTCCCAAAGAGAATATGCCGAACTGCTCAAATGAGGGAACAATTGTTTATCCTTGTGATTCCATATCATCTGAGCATCTGAAATTGATGATTATGATTCCTACAGCATTTCCAATCAATGCAAGGGGTAAGAGATGGTCTGTAATCAAAACATACAGACAGGGCTGACGATTCGAACCGATCGGCAGACGGCACGAGTGGGTGGTCCTCTGCCGCCGAGATGTCGGAGCGCTCAGAAAGCGACCCTAGAAACGGTTATAGCGGCTTGCATGCCGTACCCGTTGACCGTCGAACCAGATCTCTGGGTGGGTAGAATAGTCAAGATGGTCACAGTCGATACAGCTTCTAGAGCTGGAATCAACGAAGCTTGTTCCCTCCAAATCCACGGGTGCCTCCGTTAGACATCGCTGGCCTGGCGCAGTATGATGCCATTTCTCCCCCAAGGCAGTTAAGAGATTCATTCCGATGCTGGTGTGTTAGAATTTGCAATGCTCAAAGCTCTGGACTTGTCTGTGGGCCTCGTGAACAACTGTCCAAAATCTCCAGAAAACTTTCTATAGTGGATCGATGAAGTAGGTGGCTCCGGGCTCCCTCCCTTTCGTTTGGTAACAAGCAAATGAGGCTGGAAGAGGACGTTTCGAGTCTTCGTCGATCATTCGAAGATGCACCCGTTCCGAGCTGCCACGCTTCGTTGATGGTTCTGGAAGGCCAGGAGTTCCTTGTGAGGGATATTTCAGAGTAAGATCGTGGTAAGCGATAAGATGTGCCCAAAGCTTTTGGCTTGGTGGAACGGAGAAACCTGTCTGCCGTACCTCTCCTCGCTCTCCTTTCCAAGCCCAAGTCCAAGCTCTCACCGCGCGGTCAAGGTCCGCAGCACACCTTTCCTGATTGCTACCACTTTCTCCAGCTAATCCCATGCGCCCAGATGCCAATATTCTTGATTGTCCATCGTTGTATCTTCGTATGTCCGCCGATTACGAAGAAACTCTGGTCGCCGAGATCACAAGCATGGCGTTTCTGAGGCAGGGGTGAGCATCAAACCAGATTATTGCACCTCCTCATCTTCGACTTCAGATCTGTCTTGCTCAAGGGACAAGAGTCACTGGCCGGGACTTTCCGCAGATTCGTCAACAAATGCCTCACCTTATCATGGGTTCCCAATTCAGCAGCATCACCTGGACGTGATGCAGCATTTGGAGGACAAATGCGGGCTTCAATCTCCTGATGTCGGATTTGAGATGGAAAACCGGCACTCGGCCCTCTCTCAATCCCGAGCCAAGAAGCTTTCCAGCCACTCAAACACATTTCTGCTGGTCGATGTGTGGAAGGGTTGTCGGCTTCGGACCATGTGCTTATGGCAGGATGCATAACTCTGCACAAAATAAGGACTGCTTGGCAATCGTTTAGCCTCTGTTGTCTGTTCGAAATACCCTACGATTCCCCTTCCCCGCAATCTGCTTCTTGCTTTCTCCGCAGGTATCGCACATTACCCGATCTCAGCGTTCCTGCAACCATTCATGTAGAAGAATGGCCTCATGATCGTGTGAACATTTCTTCATGGTCGGCACTTGCATGAGGACAACTCAGCAGCGGGAGATCCACCAAAGGGACTATTCTGGGATTCAGCCTCAACGAGCTCGACACGGAACATCCCAGCAAAGAGTTTTTCAGATGCTGTTTACGATCCCAGGAAATGATCCTTCCAATGGTACAGATGAGGCGGAAATTCCTTGCTATTGCGACCTGCGTACCTCGGCATTGAATTGTCCAGGTGGATGATGAGTGCGACTTTCGGCCGACTGCCGGCGTTATGAAAAAAAATGAGGTCTGCAGTTGTTATCGCCGAAGTCGAGAGATTTCTATCTTCATCAGTTTGAGACTGCTCTTCATGAGTCGAGCTGCATTAAGCACGGTCACGTTGCAGTGTCGTTAAATCTACCTTCTTGTCGGATCCGAGGCCTAATCCACGGAGAGACGCCTCTTGCGTGGGAGGCTGGCGTGGACTCTGTTTAATTTGAGCGAAGTCATCGCCGGCGCTCCAAACACGAGCAGAGTAGTAAGAACTTCTGCAACTGCTTGAGTCAGATTGCGCAGTTGGAATGTCCTGGGTGTCAAAAATTGACTGCTGTACAACAGCCTGCTGGCTAGACTTTGAAATGCGCCCCTATCAAAGCAAGTTCCATCATCCGATCATCGTCTTTCCACCGTTGCATGTTCTTCGGCTGTTCGTCCTCATTGTTTTGAATAGGAAGTTAAACCCCTGCTGGGGGCCCACAGTTGCGACATAGTTGTCCACTCATACTCAGTATTCGAGATTCTCTTTCAAACTTCATGACGTCTCGATTTAATGCCTGCAAAGTTACCACGATCCATGAATCTCTGTCGAACGGTCTCACAATCAATCTTATCTCCATCAATCCTATCGATGTTATTGGGATGCGCGAGTAAGTATTTGATTCAAGCGCGACCTCCGGGTATGACGAAGACTGATAGCTTAAGGTACCGTCGACGGACCATGACGCTAGTCCCCCGCTTAACGTCACTTACTTCTGAGTAACCTGATAACCATCTTCAATCTTCCATGCTGAACTTCGAGGTAAGCTCAGATATGATGTTCAACCGTTCTCGGAGAGGCGATTGTCTTTGGGAAATGGACAAGTATCCAGGGCCGTGAACGTATTATTCTGTGTTCAAGGATTGCTCGGTTTGTTGTACAAGTAGGATATTTGGTCGATGTCGAACTTTATCTCATGGCGGGGTAAATGGACTACTTCGGCGACTACGAAAGTCCCTCTCGGTACCATCGAATTGACAGCGGCTGCAGCATGCTCTAAACAGACCATCTTCAGAATCTACCACAATTACCGTAAGTTGGCTCTTCCTCGAGTGAAGGCAAGCCGGAGAATACTTATCGATCAGTCTAGAGATAAAGGTAGATTTGTATAACGGTTCTTCCCCGCATCAAAGGGTCTCGACCATATCAAAGACTCTCAACCATCTTAGCAAGCGATTGACCTCACGGCAACTCATCCTGTGATCTCCATATCATCGATCTCAACCTATTTAGAGATCTGCGGAGCAGAGCATATCGCAAAAGGCACGTCTGTCAGAATCAAACACGATCCTGTTAATGTATTCGACTAGGGTACCTAGGTATACCGAATAGCTATTCATCACGTGCCTCGCCTGTTTCCCCTTTTTGCTTCGCTTGATCCCGCCACGATATTTTAGCAACACCGTTCAGCAAGAGCAACGTAGTGTTTCCTAGACCGCTCCAATATGTCAACGCGCTCGAACGGCGATCTCTGTGCAGAGTTTGCAAATTTTCAACGCAGATTGTTCTGTTGTTGTCATGACTTCGAACCTTGCAATTCGATCTGAAGCAGGCATCATGGATCATGTTGCCCAACTTGATTTAGTGTTCTCCTGGGATTAATTGCTCACTTTATGCTGGAACTTGCCTTGTAAACCGGTATTGTATTGGAATGTTGTCAAGTTTATGATCCATAAATACGAGCCGACTACCCAAAGCTCACTCCGAACATCAACAACTCGAGGTAATTTTCTACGGTGTCCTACATCCTCAAGAGAATTAAGACTACCAATACAGACAATAATGCCCTGCCATATGTGCCGTTCCGCCCGTAAATTCCATCATCCCGTCACAGCCGCTTTTCCTCCGTCACTTCATCATGCTGCATGAAGAACGCATTGGAATCAACATCCATATCTATCATCAAGGATCAAGGTCATGTCCCCATGGAATTGAGCGATAAAATGGCAATTTTGACTCATGATCCCCACCAGCAACGGCATGTCCTGATACTCAGCACACATTCCCGTCCAATGGCCGAGTAGGAAGCGTAACCGAGGAGCATTCGGTGATGGTTCGGTAAGAGCCGATGCGGCGTGTTTAACGGCTGCATTCGGCTAACATCCATCTCTGCAACATCGCCTTCGGAGCAAACTTATTCCCAAGCACATCACGACTTTCAACTCACGCAGAAAACCTAAATCCAACCGATTTCACCTTCCAACTTTTGAGTTCCCAGCCCTCCTTTTGCTCCGAGCGGAAGTATCTCCGCCTACCCAACAAAGCCTCGTGCTTACGATAAAGATAAGGCTTATTATAGCCGCCTTCCTTCACGTCTCAAACCACTATACAATCCCACTTACCGCTGTAATCAAAAAGTCTACCCTACGATAGGAACATAGCTGCTACCCTGATTCACCATTAGAAACGCATGGCAAGGTACGTGATTATGATAGTATCTAACAATCGACTTTGCATGGTCAAAAGTGGATCATAGCTTCAAGAAGAGAAGAGAGATGTGATGTCACTAAGTCTATCTGTAGATGCGAGATGTTTAGAAAGGTGGTTGCAGCAGCGAAGGTGTGCCAAGGTATGTCAAGATGCTTGAAGGATTAGTTGATGGGAAGCTAATAGGGCTGTGGAGCGGGCCGACATGTAAGGTCCAGATGGGATCAATGGTTTTTGTTCATGTTACTGACTACTATGATTACAAAGCGAGATCATAAGCATTGCAGCATCAGGTAGCATTGCCTGCACATGGTGGAAAGCACCCGATGGTTCGCAAACTTACAGGTGAGATACATCACAGTCTCACGGCCAGAGATGAGGCGTCCAGTTGTCAACAACAGCAACATGAAATTTTCTAGGACCTCACTTAGTACTCAGTAGTGATGCCTGCTTTCAAAACTCGCCATACGGACAATATTTTAGCCTCCATGCGGACTTCAATAACGGACTTTGGAGACCTCAATGTGCTAGTCTATGAAAGTGTCGTCATCTGTGCTTCTCGTAAAGCTCGTTCCTGAAGATTTGAGTAGTTGTGCCTCTTGATGAGTGAAGAAAATGTTCGTCTCTGTCTTAGAATGTCTGGCAATAGGAAGTGCCGTGAGACCGTTTCCAAACGATGTAAGTTGTTGCAGCGCGTAAAGCTCCTGCGTAAAGAGCATCTAGAAGGCCCGCTCGGAAGATTAAAGATTTACCTTTGTACGTCGGTAGAGCAAGTGCAAATATGTGAACGAGAATGTATGGTATGATGATCTTGATTGTACTTCGATCAGCCTACCTAGGTATTCATCTTGAGTCATGTGATTCATGCCTAAGTCGAATTCTAGCAGGTGATCAATATGTACGTCGTCTGGACAGTCAAGTACCACCATTTACGACCGCCGAACTATCACTACTCTCATGCTTCTTCCTGCCCCATTTCTCAGAATTTGCAATCTCACAGCACCCCTGGAAAGCGAAACCAACGCAACGGCCCATCTGCCACATAGCCCTCAACAGAACAGTAGCCAATACTCTCACTTTCTTCATTACCACACTCTCTCCCCAAACACTCATATGTCCCAACTCTTCAATCTCATCCAACGTCAAGTTTCCACCTCTCTCACCCCTCGTCGGTGGAATCAGCACCCACGTCGTCACAGCACCAGCGAGCATCATTGGTATGAAACATAGCACAGTAAACCCAAGCCACTTCGTTCCAGGGCTCTGACTTGTATACACCTTCCCTCCGTTGTTGAACTTCACAAATTCAAAGAATATCTGAAACATGCTAGCACCGACCTTTCCACTCGCAGCCGCGACCCCATGAGCAAATGCTCGGTGACGTGTGGGAAAGAGTTCAGCTGGCAGAATGAAGGTAGTGAAGTTGGGGCCAACCTCGAAGAGACCTTGTGCGAAGACATAGACGATGGCTGTTGAGTATGTAGCATTGTTACCAGACAAGAGGACGAGAAACAAGCCGGCGGCGAGGAAGAATGGGATCAAGGTTAGAAATCCAAAGATTTGAAAGAAGCGGGGGGAGTGGTGTTTGATAAGGATTATCATGGTCGCTCCACCGATGAGGGAACCTGAGCAGACTACAAGAAATTAATACTATGTTTCTGCTAAGAAGGAACAGGCGAAAGGATGAAACCCTTCTCGGAAGGGTGTAGGACAAGGGGTTCAAAGGCAATAACAAAGAGATTTCCTGCTTACCGAGGATGAGGGAGCGCCAGGCGTTCGCAAAGAGGCCGCCATAGAGGGATTGCGCATCTGCAGTCTGGGCAAGAGGAGTGGAGACGGTGCAGTCGAACCGATTTCCAGAAGTGCAGCTTATGTTGTTGCCGATGGGAATGGCATTGAAGATACGGGTTACGATCGTGCTGGAGGAGCTTCCTAAGGCGTAGAAACTGGTGTCAAGTAAACACCACGAGAGACTGCACCCAAGTAGACTACGCCAGTGCCCGTTCTCGAAAAAGTATAGGTAGAATGAGGCCCAATATGTTTTCCATCGATGAGAAAACTCGTTAGCGTCCGCCTCAGTCTGGGGGCCACCAGCAAGGAGTGGAATGGGAGGAAGCTCTTGGTTCCTGCTCTGGTCGAAGGGTCCCAGCTCGGTGTCAGGCGCGGCGGGCCCATCAATCAATCGTAGAAAATCCTCAACAGCTCCACTGGGTTGATTGATGACATCTGCGGTGTACAGTGGCGATTCTGGGATCGAACGACGAAAGAACACGGCAATCAGGGCAGGTATGGCTCCAATTCCAATGATCGTCCGCCAAGCTCTGTCGACTGCTCGTACGCAGTCAATGTCGCAATTACCGCTCGTAACGTCGCTTGGTATGCTGCTCTTATATTGACTGGTCACTGCCAAAGTCATGAGAGCTGCCAATGCGTAGCCCAGAGGCTGCATGTAAAACACCCAGGCAAGCATTCGAGCACGAAAGTCAGTTGGGGCAAACTCTGCAGTGATTGTTGCCGAAAGGGGCTGTCATAGGTAAGTATGATGTTCAGGGAGAGGAATATTGAGATAGAAGGACATCGTAGAGACTCACATAGTCAGCTCCAATACCTAGCACAAGTTAGCACGCACTTCATGCAGCCAGTGTACAGCACTTACCTATACCCATGACGAATCTCCAAGCGAATAAGGAGTTGAAAATGTTCAGCGAATGTTGTTCTCCCGAAGACGACATTAGCACCCCAACAATAGCAATTATCATGATGTACAGTTCAAGTCCATACATCTTCCGACGTCCATACAAGTCTGCCAGAAAACCGAAAATTATTTGACCGATGATGGCTCCAAGCAATGTTGCACATCGGAGCAAGGTTTCCTGGCTAGCTGTCATTCTGTGTGGATAGAAATAGACTATCTTGATCATTGGCATGGTTAGGCTGACAGCAAAGAGCTGTGTATGTTAGATGAGCTCGTCAAGACCTCAATGTGGGCCTTTTAACTCACTTCATAAGCTCCAGCTAAGAATCCCATACCAGCAGAGAAGACGACAACTCGTTGGAAGCCGCCACGATCGATTGCATTCTTCAATTCACGTCTTCTTCGACGACGGTCCTGTATAATATCAGTATAGCTAAGGGCCATCAGAAAAAGGTTGTCACGGTGCGCACCTCCGTGTCTAATTGCACAGTGCGGTTCTTCGGGTGGGTCCTGAGCTTCAAACCGAAGACCCTCATCGTGATTGGGGTATTGTTGACGGGGAAATGTTTGCGGCGATGGTAAGTGAAGTCGCGAGCTGCAGTGGGTGCTTATGGGACCCGCCTCCCGGAACCTGGTCATCCTTATGAAAGGCAGAGAGTACAAGGTCGAATGGCAGGTCTGCCTAGATTATTTCTCTCAGGGGTGCGTGGGGCTGAGTCCTAGTCGTATCAATATTTCCCGGGCGTCTAGCCTGCTGTGGGTGACCACTTTGGGTCGAGGTATTTTGCCAACAGGGCACGTTCTACAACACATTTTCAGCACCGCCTCCACGAAAAAGTGCTTGGCTGTACGAACCCGTTTGATTTTCGTCTGCAACCTTGCGGGCGAGCTGGAATTCAAGCCACTTCAGTTTCTTCCCTGAAAATGTGTTTGCCATGAAATACACCTTCAAGTATTTCCCTTTTTGGTGAAGCAGAATTTCGATCTCATGCACTGTGTTCAATCAGCACTTGTCAAGTTCTGGGACATTCATCTTACGATACACTTCGATGTGTTCCTTAGAAGCTTGCCCTCTATCATTTGCATAGTACAGTATGGAGTAGTCTTTTCTTGTTGGCGTGTTGTTTGAAATTTTCCATAGTCTCAAAGCAATATGATCGGATTCTTTGTCTCGCGAGGACCGAATCTTGTGAATACATATCGCATCTTTCCAGACGAGCTCCTTGTTGAATGTTGTCTGTTGGAAATTTCTCGAGTCTAGTGTATTTCTTAGCTGTGGTCATACTCCCCATAGAAAATGACCCACCATCCGGTGTTGTGAAAACATATTCCAAGCTTTTCACAGGCGGAACTGTCTTCATATTTCCCATCAACTGTACCGGGTACTGCTTGGTATCTGCTCTCGAGCCCTTGTGCGTAGCAGAGGGGACGATGTGTGGGAAGGGTCGCGCACTGTTTCCACTAACTAACAGAATCAGCTGGCGCATTGAGAAAGATGTTTCCCACTCACGAGTCAGAGACGGAGCCTCAAGTCTCCCAGACATTTGTCCAGTGAGTTTTGGAAAGATCTCGCAAAGGATATCTTCCTTGTATTTTCCACAGACGAAGCACGAGAGTGGCATCGGCTCATGCTTGCCATCATTGAACAATCTGTCAGGTCAGCAGACGTACATGCAACTCAATAGAGAGGCTTACATCTTCGCTGGACAGATCTGCACGACTGTGTAAGGCTCGGAAGCGTTCTGCGACCGTGACTCTAGGGTAAAGGTACTCCAACTCGATGTGTCCGAAGAAATGGAAGGCTGGCGAGTGCGCGGCGATGGTAGAGCTCGAGCAGTTTCTGGCGTATTATTTGGTTCGCCCCATGTATAGCTATATCGAAAGGTAGGTGGCTGTGGTGCAACATTTCCTCTATAGTCCCTGTAATCCGTTCCACTAGGAGATTGCAGAAATTCTGGAGGAATCGATGTCTGTGAGCTGCGTTTGGCAGTAGTTGCATTCCCACTCGATGTTCCCGAGGAATTAGACGACCTCGAACCACGATACTCAGCAATGCTACCACCGCCAGAAACAAAGCCGCTGTCCTGTCGCGGGATTCGAGATATTCTAAGCTGACGGGTTTCATGGCATTCTCGAAGCGCATCCTGCACGCCTTTCGCTTCGTTGCGCTCCATAGATTTCAATATTCGCTCTTCGACCTCCTCTAGCTCCAATTGAACGTTGTGTAGCATCATCTTCTCCTCGTAGTCTTTCTGTGGGTCCTGCAAGCCAGAATTTACTTGTTCCAAGAGTTCCTGTACATCGACTAGTGACTTCTGTCCCTGTGCGTACATTTCCGGATCAATCACTGCAGAACTAGATGATACTCTCGGCATGGAGATGACAGAATGTGCGCGAGAGTGAGGTGCGACCCATCGTGGTTCGTGTTGAAATGTATGAGGATCATCGCCATGCTGGCTATGGTTCTCGAGATTCTGGAGGCGCTGGTCTATCCTTTGTAGATATGCCGTCTGAACTTCGAGGTATCTGCCATGACTCTCGAGGTGTGCGATCTGTGTTCGGTGGTTCTTACTATGAGCCATCAGTAGTGTCTGGCTATGTGCTTGGAATTATGCAGACCTGGAAAGAAGCTGTAGGAATACCTGAATGTAGTTCATGTGACCCTCCAAGATACTAGATAGTTTCTCTACATGTTCCCTGTCGCACCATAAATATCTGGCTGTGGCTTTAGCTCTGGAGAATCCGCGTTGTTCTTCTTCAGGCTTCAGAAACTCGGACTTGTCGAACACTTTTTCACACTGCTCCAAAGTATCTTTAAGAGAATCCCGGTGAAATTTGCTATAAAAGAACTCCCTGTCCTGCTCCTGCAGTTCTTCATGAATGGTCATCAAGATATCATGGCAGTTTTGCACCTGCTTCTTGAAGTTTCTCAAGTGAAGGCTTGCCCCTCCAGGGCCATCTCGGTATGCTTCGAGGAAGCGATTGCAGGTCTGCACAAGCGCAAAGACGTCTTGTGCAGACCAGCCAAACATAGGGTTCGCCATCTGGCAGAGGAGGTATCAAGCGCATGAAAAACAAAGCTCAAGGACAGGCCAGGTACAGGATGGCCTTCCTAGATCGTCGCTGAAGCCCCATATCGCGACGAGCTTCGAAGGAAGATACGCCAGTGCAGGTAGCTCCCAGTGCCCACCCGACAAATCCCTCACTCGTGGTGGGCTTGCGAAGCACCCAAATGCAGACCAAGACTGCAATAAAAGACATTGTCGAACAGAATTCCGGCGCTGGGGCACGTTTCCTTGTCCATTGAATCAATTGGAAGCAGCCCGGTATGAACAATCAGCCTCCATGCAGGCAGGGCACGCTGTGCCACAATGCATGACCTCGGAAGGCTCAATGAGGCGTGCTGAGAAGCACTGGGCTTTCCCATACGAAATTCGATCATCCGATGTTGAATGATGTTGACTGGGGCTCAGCGCAATGGGGATGGTCACGATAATTGCTTCGAATTTCATTGAAGGAGAAGAAGTAGATGAGCTTCGAGGTTGTGAAAGCATTTGCTGACTCATGAGCCACTAAAGTCTTGGCTATCCCCCTACATCTTCGTAGCCCACATTCTGTAATCTCGACATCTTGGGCTTCCCTGTCTAGACCTACCTCAACTCTTGTTATATACACCAAGATCCTAATAAGCAGTGCGTACGAAATGAAAAGGACCTTGAGTATAAGAGCGTGTACGGCATGCACCTAGAAGGACCGATTTATAAAAGTCCATTTGCCTTTTACAGATCTTTCCATTCCTTGCCTCGTCTTTATCAGGGCTTCTTATTTACAATACAACTAACTCTAACTCTCTTCAACATTGTGACATCCACCTCCCCGATTGTTTTCAGTATCTAGATGTTGCAGGTATTATCATGTTGTTTGTAACGAGCAACGTGCACTGTTGAGGATGCAAAGTGCGCACCGTCCTTTGCTCTGATCCTTTATAACTCTGCAATTCTCGGATTCTCCTGCCTTTATACAACGATCGCAGGCCGGCTCCGACAGCTCGCCGCGTAAATAGGTTTCATGCCCGTACTTTAGTATGGGTTTCTTTAAAGAAAGGACTTGTTGTTCTGGGTGGCTGAGAATCCCCTATTGAGTGTTTTCCAATTGTTTGAGTCGAGACCGAGTTTCGTATTTATGGTTGAGAGGAGGGGCCTCTGCTTGCTTAGCCACATTCCCTTGCTTACGGCTGAGGATCGCCTTTGGGTTTGGGTCGCTCATGACTTCTGGTGCCTGTCTTCCCCTGTCCTCTGCGTCTTCCGCCATAATTTCCTCACTTTCGCTGTCACTGCCTTCTAGTGGCTCCTCAGACACAATGTAGTCCAAACTCGATAGCTTCAAAGCTATCAGTTCCTTCGCAATATGAGCGCCATTGCCAGTGCAATCGTTGCCGCCGCTGCCGTCGCCGGGATTCTTATTGTAGTTATAGCCGTCAATGTCGCCATCCATTTTCTTGAAAATGGTCTGCCCTGAACCTCCCTTGCGGTGTAAAAAGTACAGGTTACGTCTCTCCGTCGTACGTATGTCTCTGCAGCTCTGTAAAGCTTTCCGAATTGCTTCCCTATGGAAGTTTGCAAAGTACTGGGCTAAGGCCTGGATACAGTGATATCAGCTGCGGAAGGCTTTGATATCGTCGACGTCCTCGAAATTGTATATACCCATTCTCACTGCATCCATCTTGACACGCTCCCAATCTTTAGTCGCGGGGTTCCGTAAGCGCATACAATATAGCGTAAGTCGAGGTCCTACTACCGCGATGAGATATATGACAGGGACGTAGCCTTCGAATTCGTCGACATCTTTCGGATTGAAAGGGCTTCCTAGCCATAACAACTTTAAATAATCATGCAAACAGGCGGATGCATTAATTATAAGATAGTCCTCAGCTTTGATAGCAAGACGCTTGTGTCCCTTGTTTTCCTCGCCATTTATATCCGGAGTAAATCTATATGGCTTGAATTCAATCAAAAGATAGTTCATATAGTGCAGATACGACTCGCGTGTGCCGTCCTGTGCCGTTCTCCAAAACAGTCGAAAGACTGGAAGCATTTGGAGTTCAGATTCTCGACATTCAAATTCCTCTTCGATGTCAGAAGCCGCCACAGCATATCCCGCGTCTATAAAAACGTAGTGATTGCGAGGAGCAAATAGGATATGGTCGAAAGAAGCATCGGCACCAATCGAATTGTCTCTCGGTAGTATGATTTGAAAGGGGTAGGCGCTGCGCACTCCTTCTGGGCAGGCGTTTCTACCGGCCCTGGAGTCAGTGCTGGCGGGTATTCCTAGTACAGCATTGTCGAAAAATGCGGTTTGTATTCGTTGCTCACTGAATCGAATTATTGATCCGTCTTTAGGACGCTTGAATATATCCGACTGCCAGAAATCAAACCGCCAAAGGACCTCGTTGGACCTCTCCCACTTCGTCATTATCTTCAACCTCTCCTTCCAATCTACCAATGTATCGAGATCCCCACCAATTCTCAAAGCAGGTTCCGTAAAATGGACTGAGATTTGGTCGATTTCAGGAAAGTCTGTAGGTTTTTGTCTATAAAAAGTGCAGACCAGCCGAATTGCATCCACTTGTAGCCTTTCTACTGGAAGTAGTTCTTGTGAATACTCCGGGAACACTCTCTTTCGTATTCCAGCTGACCCCATAGTTTGTCCGGAGTAGCCTTTGTCTGATGCGCTCATTGAGCATATCGGCTAGGGTTATCAGCTCAAGACCATGTACAGGTAAGATCAACACTTAGCCATACCTCGGTAGATTTCGTCATCTTCGATAGGACTTGATCTCGAAAGAATTGATCTTGCTCATCAGGAAATGTTACTACAGGGACAGACTCCTCTTCTTCTCGACTTAGCTCCCTGGGACCGTGGTCTTCGAAGTCTAACGTAGAGCAATCCTCGGGAATTTCGTAGGTATCCTGAGTCCAGGTAGAGGACGCACTTGAGATGGAATATACAAGGCCAAAGCCCCTTGGCAATGCAAATCGTGTGGTAGAGGCTTCAAGGGGTACAGGACTGCTAGAGTTTCGAGGCGCGCAAGGGGAAGTTGAGCTTCTGGTAACGGTTTGTGTCTTGTGTAGGGATTGATGCTGCACAGCCTTGTGCGCTTTCCGCTGGACATTTTGGCTGATGTCCTTAGACGGTGTGTGCTCAACATTGTCGCTATGCAGCGCGTCGACCGGCCGATATGATTTCTTTGCTTCAGCCATTGTTCGTCTCATTTATATTTACATTTGTGTCGCGTTCTCCTTACGCCTCCCATTCCCGGAACAATACATCCCTATACTCCGAGTCTAACGCCATGAGGGATAGATCAATCGCGGGCGAGATTGCCGACCACATGACATTGGGGCCCAAGCTGAGGTAGTCGTTGCCAGGTAGTTTATGCCTCACCCGATCTTGCATACCTACACTCGCATGTACTCGTACTGTCAGAACATATTAGAAGTAGAGTAAAGCCCTGCAAGATCTGTTTGTGTTTTGTTAAGGTGGACTCGTAACAACACCGAGGGCACGAGCACGAGAACGTCATTGGGTAACATACATAGAGGAGCAGACGGTAGGTATCGAATCCGATTCCTCGATTAGCATTGGGTGTGTCTGTTCATCACAAGTAGATGAGACCTTGGTAACAAGTGGCACCCGCGGCTCCTGCAAGATGGGGAAAAACAATATTCTTAGGACGATCCATACTTCCGCTCTGCCTTAATTATATCAACGACTACCGAGTCAAATATCTCGTCGTCTGGCTGTACTTTAGGAAAGCGTTGGACCGTACTCTACATCTTTATCAGACGGAAGAAAGATCTCTCCCAATAAATATCCCGTTTACTCTTAAGGTGACGTCGATCGACACTTTCCAAGAAGCTCTTCCTCTTGCGCGTCAGATTATCTTCATCAAGCAGAAGGTACGAAAAAGAGGGATAAAACAAACATTGACCTTGACAGACATGTTTGCGTCCATATTGGTCAGACCGTGTTGAGGTGTTTGTACCAAGGTTGTTGTCAAAGATCAAACGAGGCGGAGGCATGCAGATGAAAACATCATCCCATGAGACGAGTTCAGAGCTAGATGACGTCAAAACTGGGAATGTCTTTCAATTCCTGGAGTTTATAAAAGCCATAGATTGTGTTGGAACGCTCGTACATTGATAGCTTCTTTGCTAGCTTTTATGAGAAGTCAGATATTGAGCACGTCACACGAAGGCCGATAAACTTGGCGCAAGAGATGATGTGCTGATGCTTGTTCACTTTCGAAGCTTGTTCATCTGCGACTCTGATCACATCTCCACTATTGTACACTGAACATGCATATCATGTAGGCATTCATGTTCATGTACATTGGCGTCGAGTGCTCGAAACCCCTCACGAGTCACATCGCCCATCCCAGCCAATATTACTCCACAGCGACCCATGCCTTCAAGTCAGAGCTTTAGCAATATCAGCAATATCGGTACCCTGTCCAAAACTCACAGGATAACATGCAGCTATTCCACGTCCATTTTGTCAACAATTTCATCCGGCCCAGCGTTGTCCGTCTCGTTTTTATGAGAAGCTTCATTTGTTTCCGTCTGTTCTATTCCAATGCTCCATTGGTGATAGGCAATAAGGGCATCCCGATACTCCTCGTAAGCCCGCTTCAGACTCCCGAAAGCCTCCATTTCCTGGACAGTGTGCTGATACTCCGTGTATGAGCCAAAGACAGTTCCGTATTCGTGCACAACGCTGTTTCGAATCCGACGGAGGTCATGGCGCCAGGTATCGAGAACTCTCGTCAATGGTGGATAGATCTGTGGCATGGCTTTCCCCAGAAGATCAAGGATGACCAAGTTCTCCGAGAGCTGGGCTATGGCATCGAGATATACTCGTCGATCTCGTCTCCTTGAGTGTTTTTCTATATCTGAGGGAATAAGGTCCGAGATATTGGCGAAGTATGGTCGAAAGTACTCGATGTCTATGATTATTCTATCTATCGTGTCAAACAACTCTCTTAATATGAGTAGTGGCATTCGAAGTTCCGAGTCAATCTCGTCGCGTTCTAGTATCATATGCCATGTCCTGAGGTAATTTCGAGCGAAGCGCCGCGTGATCGCCACATCTGCACCGGCATTTGCGATTGTCAATCTTGACACAATTAGCACTTCAACACTGGATTTGCTGGGAACCCGCTTGCCTGAACTCCAACTCCTCTATCCTTTCCTCCAAAATTCTCTCTGCTGGTAGGTTGAAATAGAGGTCTATTCCTGGGTAGTGCTTCGACTGTAGTGGACTCTCAAAATTCCGAAGGTCCTCCTCGTGGTATTCGTATTTGACATACGTTCGCCTCTCCTGAAATGTGTGAAGAAAGAACGCCATAGCAAGCATAGCACGTCCTTCATTCCTAAAAGTGACATGACCGACGCCTAGCGACGCGTACCTGTTGACGAAGCCGTCAGAATTAGAGAACCAAGATTTCAACTTCTTCGGCGTTATGTTATCCCCAAGGTTGCGGACAATTAGGCTACAGGTTGGAAGTTTCCACTCATCGGCTGCTTGGTACCTTCGCCATTCTTTTTCGAGGTCTTGTTGGATGGAGTCCATGATTTGAGGAGACGTAGGTGGACATGAGTCTGGAAGCGTTTCCTGCCGCGCTTCTTCCAGATTGATGTGGGAAGCGCCAAAGTTCAGACTCAATGCAGCGCCGAGATTGACCCCCAAAATCACAAAAGCAACCAAAAAAATAACAGCAAAAGTCAAACCAGCCGAAGCTGATCGTATAAAACCACAAACTGTGTGATTTTTAAACGGGCTAATAGTTCGAGTCGACACATTTAAGATTCCTCAGTACATCGGAGAGCAAGCTGCACGCATCCGAACATGGTGTTGTTCAAGGATGGTGGTACGCAAGATACACGACCTTAGGGTGAATCACTAAATGGAACTATTTGATGGTAGGAAAAATGCTTAATTGAAGTTATATGGGGGTTGGTGGTTAGGGTGGATTTACTGCATGTAAACTTATTGGCATTGTTGTTTAAATGTTGTAGCCGAGCCGCGAAGCGCAACCTCAAGACCGCACTCGAGGTAAATAGAAAAGATTTGGCACTAACGTTAAGAAAACTCTGGAAGATGTGATACTCAGCAAAATGTCAACTGTCCACTCGTTAAACGCGGGGATAACTGAATGACTTCAAATCACTTCACGTCTGGAGAAGCCAGCCTCCTTGAGCCTCGATTTTAACCAAGACCTAGGAGCACAATCGCCCCACTTCCAACATGAACATGAGTTCAATTAAGCACACAATCCTCCAACCATCCTGCAAGCATAGCTCAGATGGCCAGTATTGCTCGTGTACTAAGACGAAACGGACAAAGCTTAACAGCCTCGTCCAACTGGTGTAGGCCTACTACCTGGTCTCCATCCCAGCCTAGTTCTTGAACTGGCTGGAACCCCGACGGCTGACGCAGCTGTAAATCAGTTAAAACATGAAATCCTTAGATATAAGAAGAAGACGAAGAAGACTCCCTTGCTTATGTCGCAAGGGTGTCAGCAAACCCCTCACCGATATTGGTGGTGGTGATCAGCTGCTGAAGCTAGATGCTGGCCCTGCCCTTAGAGTATTCTTAGGGGCAGGGCACACATCCAGTTATTCATATCTTTTTGATTCTTTGATAAAGTTTTCTCTTGTCTTCGTATCAAAACAGTAGGACTCATTGGTTTTGTAGGAATGCTCTAGATGCTGGCTCAAGTTCTTTTCGTGTACGATTATTAGTTTTCTTTTTCGAACGTTGGTGGTGCAAGACAAAGCGATGGGTGTAAATTTGCATGAAGAACTTGACAATAACAAGCCAATACTGTGAACAACCTCATCTATTGAGCCATCAGCACTGAACTACTTGCTTTGTGACAAATGTGAAGGTTAATTTTCAAGCTTGAGATGCTGAACATAGCAGGAAGAGCATGAAATGGGAGACCAAGTCCAAGCTAGATGTCTCCAAACCCAAGTAAAAACAAGGCTGAAGGAATAGCCATTGTCTGGCAGGAGATAAGAAGCATTCCGAGAAGTCAATGTCCAAGACGGTCCTGGACGACACCATCAGGCGAGGCTGATGAAGCCTTGCACGGTCAACCTCAAGACGGACTCGGTCACTTAACTTAATCCCTTTCCATACTTTAACCACCTCCAGAACGCCCTCGAAAACTTCGATTGCTCACAAAGCGCACTTGCTTCGCAATCATAATGGACTCTTCACGGAGATCCGCGCCTCCATCGGTTCCTCCACAACCCCTTCAGCAACAAAGCAAACAACCAAACCCGTTCCGAGCTCCCCCCTTCTGTTTCACCGAGCCCTCCCGCGATCCACAGCCTTGCGGAATATGCCAATTCCAACCCCCACCACCCGCCTGCAAAGACTGTGGTCCATACCCCATCCACTACTGCTCCTCCTTCTGCCAAGCCTCGAACACTGCACTTCATCGCATGCTCTGCGCACCTCACTGGAAACCCATGAGGCCAGTTAGACAACCCATGTCGATGCTAGGATTGTACTTCCCTGTTATCGGTCCTCCTTCATTCCGCTTCATCAAGTCCGAGCGAGATGAACATGGGATTGTGCGACCTGATCTGGAGCGTGTGATGGGTATGCCAAGCGAGAAACTTGATCGGAAACTGTTGTCGTGGAATATGGTGGAGAGGGAGGAATTACCATATACCTTGCATCTTTACACATTGGATGGGAAAGTAGGACATAACAACTTCTTGTGTGGAGTTACGGAAGAAAGTGGTTTTGTGAGAGAATGGGGAGGTCCGATGGTCGTTCTCGCTTCTGAGCATATGGACGAGGCGATGGAGGATATTTGGTGGCTTGATATCCAGATCGATGATTTCCGGTTCCTGTTCAGTTACTTGAGATATGGAGATGAAGCCGTACCGAGCATCAAGATGTTGGTTGGTAATAGAGGTGGTGGGAACCAGTTTGGAGAGAAAGTCGAGAAAGACCAATATGATTGGGTGATGACGGGTGGCAAGATCAAGGGGGTGAGGATTTGTTGTGAGGCTGAGAGAGATTTGAACGAGAAGTATGTTGAGGTTGAGGTCAAAGGTGATAGTCCGATCTGGAACGAGGAGCCGACACAGATTTGGAAGGAGATGGGTCTGCCACTGCTGATGCATATCCTCCCGGTGCAGGCTATTCAAGACGGCATGAGCCGTGAAGATGAGATGTTCGCCAATCCAGAAGCATCGGCTATGAACATGATAGTTGATGTGGAGGATCCGGACTATGGAAATATGTCTGACAGATTCGTCGGAAATGTTGGGAGCGTGCTGGTGTGCCGAGCTGATAGGAAGGATCTCAGTCCTGAGCAGGCAGAGATGTTGGCTACTTACTGCGTTGAGGTGTTGGGTAAGGAGATGAATTCAGCGGCCTTCGGTGTCATGACGAATAGCCGTGTGCGGGAGAATGAGCAGGATACTTCCTCAAAGGAGGCTGCCTTGTTGGACAAGAAAAGCTTTCAGTCGTTCTTCGAGAAGAGGCGGCAGCAACTAATGGTGGAGGATGGACCTCTTTGGGATAATGTGAAGGATCCATATGAGGTCTGAATGTATCGATTGGGAAGACAGGTTGGATTGGACTGGACTGTATAGGATACCAATAAAATACCTATGACAAATGCATTGATTTCTGACCATTCAAACCGCGTGATGCCTGAGAAGCATAACAAACGAGAGCCTGTCGCCATGGACTTGAGTTACGCTCTTCTCGTCCACTATGGATAATACCGTGTCTCGTCTTTCTCGTCGTCGACGTGCTGCTACTGCTGCTGCTTGATATCACTGAGGAGATGAAGTGAAGTCAAATATGCAGAATACAAGCGAGCCCCAGAAGAATTGTGGGTATTGCAGCCACTTCTCCGCAACGCCACAGTTCATCAAGCCTAGGGCGTTTCTTCTATCCCCGAATCTTGTTAGATTTCACGAATTGACGATGTCCATGTCAGTTGGGATTCCAATAGAAGTGGTTAAAATCATCTTTACATGTTTTCAAAACCCGAAAGTTACAAGACTTACACCTCTCCAAGAAGTTCTTTCCAACAACAACGGAAATATTCCACCGACCGAGGCTGAACCGCCAAGTTACTTGGATACGGACGTGTGATGAGCCAAGAATCTCCCATATACATCTACGCCAAGTATGACGATGCAAATCCTCGATCTACAGAGGACATCCCGACAACAGATCCCCAGCATTTTCATTCATTTTCCTTCTCTCTATCTCTATGTAGAAACATAGATGTAGCTAAAACCCAGTGATTGGTGCTAACTTTGCCCCAGACCTCTCCAACGAGCTCGCACAGACGCGGGGAAAACATTCGGTATGTGTGATGCGGCGGTGTGTGTCGAAGAGTGACATTTTTAGTTTTGAGTTTCCCAGTCTCAACGAGAGCTGCTTCAAGATACTGACCAACGAAGAGCAGCGTAAGGTTTTGAATCAGAGCAAGTTGGAACACTGGGATTCCGGGAAAGGGGATCTGAAGAACAGGAACTATTACGAAAGATTTTGAATTGAATTCATTCTCCTCATCCCTCGAAGGATGTAGGAGTATTGTAGATGCTTAAGATCTATTTCTAGGCCCCATAGACCGACCGTATGTCAGATATCAGTATGGTCCTCCTGAACGCCTTGAATATGCATCCCATTTTCCTAAACTCCTGGTATCCGCTCAATAAACAAAAGGAACGCATAAAGCATGATGGCATCCCCTCTCGTCATACGCGTTGTTCGGCGTCACTGTCGTATTTGAAATCCTCCTTCTCGTCGAAGCAGGCCATATTCCTCGTTCTTGGGGCCGGAGAAAGCTCAAATGGCCGTTTGACGATAAAGAGTGTATCTTCGTCCTCCTCCAAGTAAATGTCCCCTCGTCTTCTTCGCTGTCTTCCAGAAATAAGTCCACCTCTGCAATATGTATTAGCATAATGTCCGTCACAGCGGAGAACAAACGTACACATTCCCACATCTCTCAACTGCCTCCAGCGCGACAACTACAGCCAGAAACAGAACCACGATCCCAACAACCATGAGATCAGCATAGTCTCTTCTCACACCAATTCGTGTTCTCCGCATGTAGTAGAATCTCTCGCCTCCTACCATCTCCTCGCCAATTGCACATGCCTGCTTTTGTATCTGGCCTCGTGTGGCTGAGGATTCTGACGCATGTCCTGGTCGTAGAGTCTCCCAATATTTCCTCAGATCCGCTGCTCGAAGTTCGGCCAACGCAGATGATGGTTTCGCAGGTAAATTTTCCACAGTCGATTCCGGCTTCTCTTCCTGCATGGGGGACTTTTGTATGCTTGGCCCTGAAGCGGGGTTACTCAGCGATAGCAGATACGAACTCGAAAGTGGTGTGTCCGAGGAAAGTGCTGTTGTCGCATCTTCAGGTGTAACTGCTGTAATTGGTGACTGCGGTATCCTGTCGTCTTCGATCTGGTGGGGAGGGAAATGTGGTTCGGTGAAGTGGGTCGGTGGAGTGTGGTGATTGTCGTGCGGGGTGGTGAGGAGGGAAATGATGCACGCTTTTGAGTGACAGTCTGTGGGGTATAGATTGTCGAGGGTGGGTATTGGGAAGGCGGATGCCATGCGGAGGAAGAGGAGAAGAGAAGCTGGTGATGTAGGCTTCATGATGTTGGTTGTAAATGTAGAGTAATGTAGCGTGGATGGTGTTGTGGGTTCGAGAACAATCCAATGTCCTTCTTGAATCGGTGTCAAACAACAGGTGAATGTCCTTGATCGAGTAATGCTTCGAGGATGTAGAGCTTCGTTCACCAATTAATGATGCCGGGGTTGTTTCTCCTTGATATACTTGGCGGACAATTGAGTCGTCTTTGTCTCCACGATTCCGGTGTTCCACAATCCAAATGTCAATCACCGACGCTCTTTGTGACTCTTTGCGAATGTTGCAAGCGTCAACGTGAATTCGAAATGCGATAGCTCGACAAAGGAGGGGAGGCCGCAATACTTTAACCTTGATGCACACAGGATACTGACCGGGTACAAGTATGGTCTCGATGCATGGTCATGGAAGCGCCTCCTCACTTGTCGAAAGTTTGACCAGGGAGAAACTATGAGACAAATCTGGGTGCGTGAAGTGACATGCTCCCGCACCCATGAAGCCAGCGGGGCCAGCAATTGGTCGGCTGCTTGGCTTGAACCTGGATGCGGATCGTGAGAAGAAGCCCGAGCAGATCCAGACTAGGGCGTGCACTGCATGGGCCACGCGAGTATAAAAAGAGCATTGACCCCGTATTTAGCCGCCGAAAAGGGGAGGAGAGGGATGGAACGAATTTAGACCCGTAATAAGTCGCAGTTACGGACTGGTCTGGGTAAATGGTTGGTAACCTTAACTCTCCCCCATATCGCGCCAAATCAGCCTCTTTTTGAGTGATCGTGCCACGCAAAAGCACATCTGAATCACCATCCACGACCAAGTCTTTCCCCAGAATCAAAGAGCAAAAAGCATCAATAAGAAAAAGCATCAAGGCACCTTTCAGTCCCATGACGCGATGGAATTCGATGTTCCTGTTCTCGGCGTATGCAGCAAGCTGAAGAACAAAGGCTGAGTTCGGGCTTCGCCATCCACAGCCAACGAACCTGCATGGCTGACAGCTTGGCATCGAAGTCTATTCGGTTCTCGAACACCGTTTTGCTGGAAGGGAAAGATAGCGCGGAGAACGTAAAGACGCATCAACATTTGCAATTATGATGTCCGGAGAGCAATGCATACTACTCTCGCAGCGACCTCATCGCCACCTTCATCTCTTACTTACACGCCTCGACTCGAACTGTTTATGAGCACTATGCCGGCCGTCGAAACATTCGGACTTTCAAGCTAAATAAGCTTTGCACTATTACATGTAAAGTGATCCTTCTCCAGGTTCAAGGTAACCTGGCAAGGTCAAGCGTTCTTTCCCTTCTTGCCCTTGCAGAATGATCAGCAAGACAGTCTAATCCATAAATACCCGCTTATCACGAGCCGACCATCCAGGGCCTGAGATCCTCGCTGCACGAAACTGCCAAGTCAAACATTTGCCCTTCTCTCACAACCTCACTTGTCAGACCGTCAGCACAACCGTTCATGTCTTGCGGTGAGACGGCAGCAACCGAGAGCTCGAAACGGCTTTCGAGGAACTCTATCTCCAATCTCTAGGACTCTATGGTTATTCGAGACGGAATTCACGCCGAGGTGAAAGCTCGCGCGCCTAAAGGGGTATTTTCATCGTGTCGACCACGACCTCCCTTCGTGATGGCTTCCATTTTATCCACCATCACGAGGTGTACCATTCCAAACTATCGGTATTTGATAATGCATATCTCCAAGTCCCGAACTCTAATACTCCAACACGAGCTATGGTCTGTTTTCCACGGCATATCACAAATAATGCCGCACCCGCCTGCCTGTTTGAATCGTTTTGATACTGTAACGATATTGTTTCGTCCGCTCAAAGCCACATTCCACTTCTCATCTTTCAACCACTCGGTCGATTTCCTGGCCTGTACCTACTTGCCAAGCTGTCAGAGGCTTGACTTTTCAAAAGCCGACAAAGAAACGCTCCGGTGGCAGGTTTTGTCGGTGGGGGTGGAAACCCTCTCTCACATCACTTCTTGGACATATGATTTTTCCTCTATCGCGAAGCTTTGAGTATGAAACGCGACCGACACAGGGAGAGAAAGATTTGGAAGATCGACGCATGGTCGCCGGCAATTTCAAGGTACTCTGTGTCGGAGAGCATTGAACATCACGTGAGGTCTGGTTTCACTTGTAACAAAGGTCGGAGTTGGGACGGATTTGGAGATCTTGAACCGAATTCAGAGCTGGTCGAGGCAAGCTGAGGAGTGAGTTACGGATCTGAATCACTTGGCATACTGCACGTTGCATCTCGTAACGACAGTACCATGGGCACCAATACCTTCCTTTCCAATACAGTATGCTCTTTGTCTTCCTGCTATCGAGTCCCAGACTGCACAAAGTTCCTAAGTGGCGGAGCATTCTCATTATGCATATTCCTGCGATCCAGGGGAAGAGATATCGTTTCTGGTAATATCGGACGACATTTGGTCAGCATTGCATGATTAAAGAGTGCTGGTCTACTTTAGAAATGCGAATTTTTGCCGACAGCCGTGTCTGCTGTGCATTTGAAGATATGAATCTGACATGCTTGGGCCCTGAATAGGCGAGTGCAGAAAAGGGGGGGACTGGTGCGTCTTATGCTGATATCACATGATACATTTTATCTCGGTCAGGGACGGTCATACAGCCAGCCTCCTGGCAAAACTCTCAACTGAAGAATGCAGCCATATTTATGGTTTGGGACAAGAACTGCAATAGATTTTGGGTTGCTTCAAGACATCCACTTCACACGTGACTGTAGCTTCCAGCCCTCACTTACTATCCAATACATGAGGGTGTTTAAGCATTCAGGGGTCGAACTCACCTTTGGCAACTGAGGTGTATGTTTTTAGGTACTGGCCAATACAAATATCTTTGTGCACCGACATTCACTGGCACATCTCAGCCTCGGAATTATGTAAGCCAAGCTAGAATTCGGCCGGCAAGGCTGAACATTGCAGCTTGCAAGCCTCTCATGCCAAAGCAAGCACAATATGGTGCCCAACCAGGCGCCTCCCACAAGTACGATTTCCACTCAATCGCTTCCTCTCCTGACACGTAGTACGACTCTTCCAGCGTATCCTCCAAGGAACGGTCCTGATCGGTCTCATCTCACCCCCGAAGATGCCATCATCCAAGGATCACCACCGCGACGACTGACAGAGGTTCACGTCAATGGGCCAGCCGTGGCAGCGCGTTTACCAAGAGAGAGGCATGCAGCAACAAGAAATCGCAGCGCAAGTAGGAGGAGGAAAGGAGTTTGGAAGAAGCTGCTATGGGTGAAGCAATCCTGTCAGTCGACGAACTCCTTGCACGAGCTCTACTAACAGATCATAGACCCAGATAATTACACCGACCAAGCAACCTTTCTCGAGCATCTCCAAAGAAATCCGCGACTCCAACCATATGACTTCTGGCCTCTAGTCGCAGACTCAACGGTCATAGTCCAACATGTCTGCTCCGTCATAATCTTCATCGTCTGCTTTGTCGGCATATACCTAGAGCGCATATCTCCTGGAGCGGTTGTAGGATGGGGGTCAGTCGGTACACTCATAGGCTGGGGTCTCTGGGATTGGTGGGTAGGACAAGAAGTTTCGAGACCATCACCACCAATTCTCGCCATGCAGCCGTCTGCATCCAGCTCAGTAACCAACCTCAACAACCCCAATGGCCTCGCTGCCCGACACTCCCACTCCGCATCCGCCTCCTCTATCCAATCCGTCGCCTCAACACAGGTCCCTACACCTCGAATACTACCTAACCACCCTTCGCCAAATAAGAATGAGCTCTCTCCTCGAACAGCCCTCCGTCTCAGCACGGCCAAGTCTGCCCTCCTAATATACTTCACCCTTCTTGGCCTCTCTCCCATTTTGAAATCTCTCACAAAGTCAACATCCTCGGATTCAATCTGGGCAATGTCCTTCCTACTCTTTGCAATCAACATCTTCTTCTTCGACTATGGAACGCCAGTAGTCTCTTCCTCATCCATGAAAGGTGGCATAAAGAACATCCCGGCATCACTCAGCACAAACGCGGCCTTAATGGCTTCCACGGTCCTTGCGTCCCGATTACCCAGTACCGGACAAGTATTCTCCCTCACACTATTCTCCATCGAAGTCTTCGGTCTCTTCCCCGTCTTCCGCCGCTACGCTCGCCAACGAACATGGCGCGGTCACGTCGCTCTTACCACTGTCCTAGTCTTAGGAGCTGGAGGCGGCATAGGCACCATACTAGGGAGAGGAGGAGATGGAGAAGGCATGTGGGATTGGCCGTGGAAGAGCGGGCTGATGGGATTGGTCATTGGGGTAGTGATTACGGGGTTAGCGATGGGGGGATGTAGTTGGTGGTTGATTGGGTTGCAGAAGTATAAGAATGAGATACATGGGCCCTGGGATCCGGCGAGACCGATTATAAGGAGGCATTGGGAGGAGTAGAGGGTACTTCAGTTGACATATACTGTAAGATCGTGAAATTACTCTGCTTCCATGTCAGCTCCTGAGGGTGACGGCTTTATTTATGCTTCTTCCTTTCCCAACCTTCCCACAAATTCCTTCCTACTCAAAATAGGTAGCCCACTATCTTCAAAATCCCACCAACTCCCCACATCCAAGCACGTTCCCGACGATATCGCCGAGGGTGACACAGCTACTGTCACCTGTGGAATCTACTCCATTTGGTGGTTTGTTGGGCTAAGCTTACCATAAAGTAAGGTCCCGCTTGCCATGCGAAGAAAGATTCGAAATGCAGAACTCATCGATAATTCTAACCCACTTGCTAGTCAGATAACGCCGGAGGAACGGAAAAATATAATAAGAGATGAGTTGCGTATGGAAGATAGCAGCTGCTGGTGATGATTTTACCCGACTTACGGGTCTGTCATCAACAGTGAGGTGTTACTGCGCTGGTACCGGACAAATGTGGTAATACTAAGACTTGAGAGGGGAATGTAGTGTGCAAGGTCTTCGAGTCAATCAGACAACTTACTCGCAACAGACATACCAGGGATCTGATAACTTCCCCAT